>JAOTRH010100039.1:0-48125 GCA_034768845.1 Heliamphora exappendiculata
TATATATATTGCTTTTTAAAATTTGCGTCATAACACCCAGTCTCCTTGGGAACCAACCTCACATACATATCTAAGCTCGATCATGTATAAAAATGCATATAAACATGCTGTAACAAAAACGATAAACACGCGTAAAAATATTCCAAAAAAATAAAACGAGTCAGGGTCTCATAACTCTACCTCCCTTTAAGGAATTTCGTCCCTGAAATTTAGCATAAGGTCAAAAAACAAACAACCTCGTCGATCACCATCGACACAGGCACGAGAGGTGGTCAGCCAAACCATTCCTGGAATACGGTCAAACAAGGTCATGCATTCTAAACAACGGCTAACTAACTCAAAAACACGAGATTTACAACTCGTCCCAACCTCACATCCTCACCAACCGATGTCTTAACACAGCACACCACCCATGGAGTCTACCGTCGCACGCAACAACCCTATCGCTTCAACCGGTCCTTGGGGAGCACTTGCATCCCTAACATCAGGGATATGCACATTCCTTTGGCCAAAACCACGGCTACGGCCTCGACCACGACCTCGTCCTTTCCTCGCAGACATCACGTCTATATGAAAGGAAAACAGAACATAAGATGCAGCACATCGCATGAACATAAACGCTAACCACATAAGCATGTTACATGTAGCCACATAGGTTCATGCTAAATAAACCCCACATACTGAGGAGAACCGATAAGAGCGACGCGTCAATTTGGATAACCTGCTCAGATTTCTTGTTAAAAAACACGTCGGCCAAACGCATTTCTAACTCTGCTTCCAAGCTTGTTAATCCAAACGCCCGAAGGCAAGACTGATCAATCCTAAGGTTCAACCCCCATGCTCACATATACACAACATCCACATACTCAACTCGTTATAAGCTCATACTATTAAAACATCTAAACACATGCAGTCGAGCACACGCAATCAACCTCACACAGTGATGCACCGCTTTCCACGGCTCTTAGGTATTCGAACCCAGAGCTCTGATATCAAGTTGTCACGTCCCAAACTCCAGGCCACGTGAAACACTCACAAACAATCATACATAACACCCAACCCGATGTTACACTCTCAAATAAAAGCATACATGCATTTTATATACTCGCCGAAAGGCTTACAAAACATGGTTTCAACACTGAAAGCATGTAAACATACATGGTCCAAAAAAAACAAAAGGGAAGACTACAGATCTTCCGCCCAACTAGCTCCTCTAGATCAACCTGCGTGATCGGTACTTGAAAAATGTTTCAAATCCCACACCGTGAGCCAGAGCTCAGTAGAAACTAGACAAACATGAAATATAAGCTAAACATGCTAGCAGAGTAATATGTATGTTATGCTTCGCCTGAGCCTCAAAACAAGTTTGAAAACAGTTTTATATCATGACTCATGAGAGCTTTAAAAAAAATTGAAAATGGTTTTGTATACATACGAATTTTGTTACAATGCTTCACATGCACAGATCGACTTCTACAAGCCTCAACTCTCACGAGCCCATATACAACACAGCTATATACATTGACTCACATGAGCCTCAAAGAAAATTGGTATATGTATGCAGCACAGGTATACATATCTATATCGACTATCACAAGCCCCAACAATAGTTCTACAATAACACCATGATACACACCTAACACAAGGATTTTCTCGAACTTTTACCGAAGGACCATAGCCCCATCTAATATACTGTTAATCGGAGTTAACCTATGCAACACATGCAACTCATACAATGCACCACGTGCAACACACGCAACACATGCCTCTTCAAGATCCCTTTTTCATCCTACAGATCTTTACGCACATACACATGCATCATTAGGATCCATTTTTCATCCTTCAGATCTCTACGCACACACACATGCATCGTCAGGATCCCTTTCCCATCCTTCAAATCTCTACGAACACACACATGCATTGGTAACCAGAGTTAACATATATCAAACCATTTTTCCATCCATCGTTAACTAGAGCTAACGTTCATCGGACCATTTTTTCGTCCATAACACATCGGACCACTTTTTCGTCCACATCTCAACACACTCACGCATCAATAAAATTGGAGTTTCAGATACAGCAAGACCACATATCCGTTCTATCACATGCATAAATAAAATTAAAATTTTAAATGCACAAAATCACATAAAACATTACGTAACACATAACGGCACCACATATCTCGCCATGACATCACATGCCACACACCCGACATCACATGCCACACCCGGTATGACCCGTCCACTCACCAGGACAACCAACGACCTACAAAACAAAACCTAACCCGAAGCCCAACTCCAAACCTCCCACAACACAGTTTTCATAAATGTTTTCACAAAATATGGGCTTTTTCCCTAAACCCCATTTTTAGAAAAGAACATAAGACCCAACATGTCTCACACCGAACGATGCACCAACCATTACGCACACAATCGTGCACCAACACCCCGCATATAACCATGCACCAAAACGTTGCATCTAACTATGCACCAAAATCTCGCATCTAACCATGCACGTTACCCCCGAGTACGACAACAAAATCTAAACAACTCCCTAGGCCATAACACGACCCCCAAAGCCACAACACGACCCCTAAGGCCACAACACGACCCCCAAAGCCACAACACGACCCCTAAGGCCACAACACGACCAACCCCAACAAGAAACAACCCACACCCCTCTTCATGGATCTAGCCAACAAAATTCCATAATTCTATCGATCGAAATGCCACAAGAGGAGAGCCAGTCGATTGAACCCCACCACTCATGTCATGACCCAAACCCCGGGTCCAAGAACTAAACCCCAAAGATCAAGAAATTTGATAAAAAGGGTCTAATAAGGATGAAGAATAATCTTTTTCAAGACATTTGGACAAAAATGATAAAAAATAGTTAAAAAAATTTGACATACTCCCACTCTTTTACTCAACTTTTTCTACAAAAAGAATTTTATTATGAGAGTGGTGTCATTGGAAAGAAGACTTCCGAGGCTCCAGTTTGAGTATAGAAACGATCCTATTCGGAGTCTGAATGATGGAGATATGATAAATAACAATGGCCTTACAAATCCAGTTCGCTCGAGCAGACGCTGGGCGCTTGAGCGCGCAGGCACTCGAGAAAAATTTAGATTTTCTCCTATTTTGAGTTCCAAGTCCTAAAACTCTCAAACACTCACTATGATGCTTCAAAACACACATAAACCTACCAACTCACATAGTTTTGATACCCACGAGCATACACGAGTCCAAAATTACCACAAAACCTCAAAAGAAACATTTAAAACTGATTCCATCTAACCGAAATCAACCAAAAATGGGTTTGAATTAAAACCAAATTTTCTTGAAACATAAATCAATTTTCATGCATTTTTAATCGGTAAAAACACACACGATTACACGTAGCACCCTTATAAGACATGAGAGCTTAGGATTCTACATCGGTGAGTCAAACACTCAATGCCTCGATCCATGTGCAAAAAAGAATTTCGTCGAAATAAAATTTTGTCCGAATGAAAGCATAGCCCACTATGAGGATACTATGGATCCGCTATCTGATCATCGAAAATCGAGTCTCGAGTTCTTGAGAAGTTAGAGAGAAAGCAGAGCTCCAAGGGTTTAAAAATTGTTGAGAGAGAAAAATATTTAGGGCGAGATATTTATAGGTTACAAATTTTTTTTTTTGAAATTCGCATCACAAGGCGTAATACGCCCGGGAACCAACCCCATATGCATATCTAAACCCAATCATGCATAAAAATGCATATAAATATGCTGTAAAAAAATGATAAACACGCGTCGAAAAACGCCGAAGAAAGATTACAAGTTAAGGTCTCACAACTTTACCCTCTTAAAGGAATTTTGTTCCTGAAATTTAGCACAAGGTCAAAAAAGAAACAACCCTGTCGATCACCATCGACATAGGCACGGGTCAGGGTCTCACAGGAGGTATATTCTTAACTCTTTTTGGCATTTAGTAGCTTAGAACCTTTCCATTACGTATGTGACCGGTAGGATTAAATGTTTTTGTTTAATTATTTGTTTTGGTTGTGTCTATTTAGGATCTTTGCTTGTCTGTTTGGCTTAGGATAGTTTCTCTTCCGACGTTCGACCCAAGTTTGCTTTCGAATTTTGTTCGTTTTAGAATAGTTTTTCTCTCGGGTTCTTATCCAGGTTTTGGTCTTAATCTTTAGTCTGTTTTAGGATCTCAATTTTCTGTCAAGGGCTTTGCCCGAGTTTTGGTTGAGGCCCTCATTTTTAGCTTAGCATAGTTTTCTCTCTCCCAGGGGCTCTACCCGAGGTGTCAATTTAGCACCTTCAATTTTGTTTAGGCTTGCTTCCTTTCTCAGACTCCTGTCTGGGTTCTAGCTTAAGGTTTCATTTGGTTTAGATTTGCTTTCCTCTCAGAGTGCTGCTTGATTTCTCCTGTAAAGCCTTTGGTTAAAGCTTTATCCAGGGTTTTCCTTTGTCTAGTGTTAGTATGGTTCCCAGGTTTCTCTTTCGAGGTTTTTGGGTGCTGTGTTGGGTTTCTGTTAGTTTAGATCCGACTGGGGCATTGTTCTAGTTTGCTGCTCCTAGTAAGTTGTTATACCATATGTTATCAAAGATCTCTCTAAGAAGTTTATGATGCTTGCTTCTTTCCTCTCGGGTTTTTAGGATTGTTTCGGTTTTAGATCATTGAGTTAGAGGAACCACATCCAGTGTGTGCTTGGGCTAGATCAGTAACAAGAAGACTCTACAGGGTATCTAAACAGGTAGTGGAATCATTTGAGATGGCAAAAAATGAGGTGAACTTGGCATCCCTAATGATGGCAATTACTGAGATATAGAGGATGGCCGAATAATAGACGTAGGTTTAGAACCATTGTCAGGCCCATATTCGGGCAATCTAGGCTTGTTTTCCAGGGGTAAACGAGCAGTAAGATGATCTAAATGAGAATAGAGAAGATTTTTGAAGTGATAATCAGGGTTATGATGGACCATAAGTTACTGCACTGCCTTGCGTCCCCCATCAGGCTGTGGTGGAGGAAGAATTACTACTCAATCCAAGGAATTCGTGCTGGCGAATAAGATTAAGAGGATAGAGAAGGTTCTAAGAAAGGCAAATGGGGTCGAAGAATACATGCTAGATGTGAGGGGACTATATTTGTTCCTAGACGTTAAGTTACGAAAAAAGTTTAAGATGTCGGATATGGAGAAGTTTGATAGGATCGGAGGCCCATGGATACATTCGAGAATGTATGTTGGTACCCTTGTCCAATGGGTATTGATGATCAATTGAAGGCTCAGTTATTCCATCCGTCACTCTCTGGGGCAGCTTAGAAGTAGTTTCTCTCCCTAGATGTTGCAAAGACCAAGGCGTGGGAAGACATTGCCATGGCCTTTGTCAGTCAATACAGTTACAACGTCTAGTTAGATGTAACAATTTGGGAGTTAGAGACCACTCGTCAAGAAAGCAAAAAGTCATTTGTGGACTTTCTGACCAGGTGGAGGAAAAAGGTGGCTAAAATGACAAACCGACCAATATAAAAGGAATAAGTGAGGATTGTAGTCAAGAATCTTCGGTCCCCATTGAAGCAGTATTTGATAACACAACTGTTCTTGGCATTTGTGTAGCTGTTTGATGCTGGGGTTCAAATAGAAGACGCAATCCAGTCTGGTGATATCAAGGGGATCGAGCTGAGCCAAAAGCCTAGAAGACCTTACCCATCCAATTACCAAAATCATCCCACCTCTTTCACTAACCCCGCATCTCGCTCTAACGAGGTGAATTTGCTAAACCCCAAATCAGATCGATCGAATTCTTTATCTTCATCACCTCCTCCCAGAAATAACTAGTCGTCGCAGTCGAAAATGCCAAGGAGAGTTTTCACTCCTCTTAATATCTCTCTAACCACGACCCTGAATTGACTTGTTGAGAAAGGGTTTATAAAGATTTTTGATCCTATGTTGTCCCGCCCCAAACACCAAGGTTACGCGAAAGTCCACCAAAACACCCATTTGAGAAAATAAGATTTGCAGTTGGAACACCATCAACTATAAATTATTACAACATTTGGATAAAGATCCCCAAGTTTATATCTCATAAACAGAAATCATGTAAACTCATACATGAATAAATATATCGCCGAAAGGCGCACAAAACCAGCCTTCTGAAATAGGCATCACATGTATAAATACATGTCCAAAATAGGAAAATTACAGCAAGCTCTCCATCACCACAAGCATCTAGGTCAACTCCACGTGGTCACCTGAAAATGTTTTTACTGCAAAATCCCACACCGTGAGCTGAAGCCCAATAGGAAAGACAATAAAGCTGTAAAGCAGGCTATGCAATTATACACACACGGGCTCAACTACATGAGCCAAAAAAGGGTTTTCTCTAAAAAATAACACATTTTCCATCTGAAAACCATCATTTTCATCCTTGAAACTATGCATATCATCCTGACAGATATCATGCCATAGTTAAGGAAAAGCAGTAAAACACAATTCTCTACTTGGGTCCCACTGCCGAGGAGAAACAGTTAAAATGTAATGCTATGTACCGAGTCTGCCATACAGACAAAGGTAACAACTATAGATTCTTGTCCATTACCTTAGGACCACCCACGGTCTACTATGTAACGACAAGCTCTATACGGCGTTACAACAATAACGCCATTAACGGAGGCACCCGAATCACACACTTGCTTCTTTACGGATTTCTATACCGATGGACGTAGCATAACCAAACCACGTTTATGGGGATTAACCCGAGGGATCGCAGCGAACCCACTCTGCGTACGTTTTTGGACTTTCACCTCGGAGCAATGGAAGGGCAACTCAAAACACACACACACACTGTCACGGTACATCTAGGGATAACATTTAAAAACCCACAAAATGGTTTTACATCACAAGTAGAGAAATGATCCAATCCATCCACATGGAGATCTATAAGCATGTAACAACATAGTTTCACCAAAACTGAAACTCAACCCCAAGAGTTAGCTCTAAAGCTCCACAAACATGTTGTTCAAAAAAATACCTCGTTTTCAAAGCTCCTTTTGAAAACCACGAATCTCAACACATCTGAATTATGTATAAAATCGAAAAAAGGCGTAAAGCCCACTTTTACCCATAAACCAAGGTTTAAAACATGTAAACATCATTTCATGCATTTCTACCCGGTGAAAGCAAGTATAATTACATATATCACCCTTTTAATAGCAGTAGGTCTAGAATCCTACCTCAAAGAGCTAAAAGCTCGATGCCTCAAAATACAACCTCGTCGGAATGAGAATTCGTTCGGATGGATGTGAAGCCCACGTCACCGACAGCAAGGATCTGCTATCTGTCCGCGAAAAACCAAACCACAGGCCTCCCAAAAGTTAGAGAGAAGGTAGAGAAAAGGTGGAGAGAAAGAGATTTGCTTGAAAATAGATATTTTGAGCGTCAAAAGATATTTATAACCTTCTACAGAAATTTACGCCCAGGACCCATCGCTCGAGCGAGGTCCCCACTGCTCGAGCGGACCGCTTGCTGACATAGGCCCTGCCACACCACCGCTCGAGCGCTTAAGCACCGCTCGAGCGGACCCCACTCCGAACCACGCTCTGGCACTACCCCGCTCGAGAGAGAAATGAAAAAGGCAACCAAAATTGAACCCCTGCATGCTTAACACGTATAGCACCTATAGAAAACATGCTGTTTTACAATGAAAACATAATCCATGCAACACAGAGATGTATATATAAAGATTTCAAAAAAAGACCGGTCCGGGTCTCACAATTCTCCCCCCTTAAGGAATTTTGCCCTCAAAATTCACAACAAGGTCATGAGGTAAACAGGTTTGGATATCTAGCACGCATCCCAGACTCAAGCTCCCATGTCGCTTCTTCAACCCCTCGATGAAGCCACAGAACCTTGACATAAGCAATTGTCCTCCCCCACAACACCTGCTCCTTTGTATCAAGAATCCACTCTGGACGCTCCTCATAGGTGGCATCCTCATCAACCCGTAGCTCAGCCCAATCTAACACATAAGAAGGATTAGGCTCGTACCTCCGAAGCATAGAAACGTGGAACACGCTATGCACAGATGCTAACTGAGGTGGCAAAGCTAAACGATAGCCAACCTCTCAAACTCTGTCTAGGATCTCAAAAGGTCTAATGAAACGTGGTGATAGCTTCCCGCTACGACCAAACCTCATCAAACCTCTATGTGGTGAGACATTCAGAAACACGTGATCTCCCATAGCAAACTCCAAAGGCCGTCTCCTCTGATCAGTATAACTCTTTTGTTGACTCTGTGCCGTAAAAAGGCGTTAACGTATCACTGCAATCTTCTCTGTCATTTCTCGCACCATGTCGGGTCCTAAAACTGTGGTCTCTCCCACATCTGTCCAACACACAGGCGATCTACACGGTCTACCATACAAAGCCTCATACGGTGCCATCCCAATACTGGACTGATAGCTATTGTTGTATGCAAACTCTGCCAACGATAGATGAACCTCCCAAGAGCCTCCAAAGTCTAGAACAGAAGCCCTCAGCATATCCTCCAGAATCTGTATAGTCCTCTCAGACTGTTCATCCGTCTGGGGGTGAAAAGCAGTACTGAACATCAAGTTCGTCCCCAAAGCCTCCTGATGATTGCCAAAAGCGCGATGTGAAGCGCGGGTCTCTGTCAGAAACAATAGACACTGGTACTCCTTGCAACCGGACTATCTCTCTGACATACAACTGACTCAGTCTCTCCATTGGATCCTTCACGCGGACGGGGAGAAAATGTGCAGACTTCATCAACCTATCGACCACAACCCATACGGCGTCGTGTCCCCTAGGTGAGCGAGGAAGTCCTGACACAAAGTCCATCGTGACGTCCTCCCAATTCCATTCAGACACTTGTAACGGCTGTAACAATCTGCCCGGCTTCTGGTGCTTTGTCTTTACTTGCTGACAGGTAAGGCACCGAGAAACAAACTGAAGAACATCCTTCTTCATTCTTGTCCAATAAAATTGACGACGTAAGTCATGGTACGTTTTCGTGCCCCCTGGATGCACAGCAAGGCGAGAATGATGACACTCACGTAGTATGTCCGCATGACATAACTCTGGCACAGACAACCTCCCTGTTAATCTCAAACTCAGATATGATCCCACAACCCATCCTGCTGTATCCTCTCCACAAGCGACACAGTCTCGTATCATCTGAGCTTCATGGTCCATCTATTGGAGTTCTAGCACACGTGTTATCAATGCTGGTCGAGTAACTACTGAAAACAAGGTAGCGCCCATCACTGTCTCTCCAAGACACAAATCAAACTCCCCAACATCTCTAAGCATATCCCACTCACGTATAGCTACAGAAGCTAACGATCTATGCGATCTCCTACTAAGAGCATCAGCCACTACATTGGCCTTCCCTGGATGGTACTGCAAGTCAAAGTTGTAATCCTCCAACAACTCCATCCACCGTCGTTGGCGCAAATTCAGGTCCTTATGCGAAAATAAGTATTTTAAGTTCTTGTGATCGGAGAAAACCTCAAAATGCTCACCATAAAGATAATGACGCCATGTCTTTAAGGCAAAGACCACGGCTGCCAACTCCAAATCGTGTGTCGGGTAGTTCTTCTCATGCGTCTTCATTTGCCGAGAACCATAGTCCACAACCTTTCCTTCCTGCATCAGGGCACAGCCCAAATCGTCATGTGAAGTGTCACAATATACTGTATACCCCAAGCCTCGCTCTAGGATGATCAACACTGGCGCGCTAGTCAACCTCGTCTTCAACTCCTGGAATGCTGACTCACAAGATTCACTCCAAACAAACACAACCCCCTTTCGTGTCAGACGTGTCATCGGTGTAGCAAGTCTTGCAAAATCCTTCACAAACCGCGGATAATACCATGCTAAGTCCAGAAAACTACGAATCTCAAAAACGTTCTTCGATTGCTCCTAGCCTGTCACAGCATCTGTCTTTGACGAATCTACTGATACTCCGTCCGATGACGCGACGTGTCCCAAAAACCTTACCTTAGACATCCAGAACTCACACTTCTCGAACTTCGCATACAAGCGATGCTCTCTCAAAATCTGTAGCACGATCCGCAGGTGATCCTCGTGTGCCTCCCTAGTGGGTGAATATATCAGAATATCATCCATGAACACCACTACAAAACTGTCCAAATACTGATGGAAGATCTAGTTCATCAAACTCATGAACGTGGCTGGCGCGTTCGTCAGACCGAACGGCATGAACAGAAACTCGTAGTGACCATAGCGAGTTCGAAAAGCGGTCTTCGGTATGTCCTTGTCCCTAATCCTCAACTGGTGGTACCCCGATCTCAAGTCAATATTTGAGAAGCAGCTCGACCCCTTCATCTGATCAAACAAATCATCTATCCTCGGCATCAGATACTTATTCTTCACTGTTACCTGATTCATCTTTCGGTAGTCAATACACAAACGCAAGGATCCATCCTTCTTCTTTGCAAAGAGAGTAGGAGCTCCCCATGGCGAAGTACTCGGAGGTATAAACCCCTTGTCTAGCAACTCTTGAAGCTGTACCTTGAGTTCACGCAACTCAGCAGGTGCAAAACGATAAGACGATACAGATATGGGAGCAGCTCCGAGAACTAGATCAATGGAGAACTCTACCTCACGGCTCGATGGCAACTCAAACAGATCGTCAGGAAAGACATCTGAGTAGTCGCAAACCACCGGAGGTAACTCTCCCCGAACCCTAACCTCCTCGTCCAACCTGAGGGCTGAAAAGAGGAAACCCAAGTTTCCCTGGGTTCGCACAACACCCGGCATAGACCTCAAACCCTCATCATGGTCTCCCACGAAGCAAAAACAATCTCCCGTCGGTGTAGAAATCGTAACCCTCCGTCGATCGCAATCGATGAAGGCATGATAGGTGGTCATCCAATCCATCCCTAGGATGACATCAAACGTGGTCATGTCTAGAATAACAAGGTTAAACTCTAAGCAACAACCGGCGACCTCCAACACGAAGGATCTACAGACAAGACTTAACTTCACACTCCCACTAACTGGGGTCTCTACACTCATAGTACTACCCAACCAGTCCATTTTCAACCCCAAAGTAGATGCAAAAGCAGATGATATAAACGAATGTGATGCTCTAGTGTCGATAAGAACACTAGCCCATGATCTATAAACTAGAAAAGTACCTCGAATCATGGAGGTGGTAACAGCAGCATCGGGCACGACCGGTGCTCTAGATGAACTAGGATCTGCAAGCACATATGCTCTGGCCGGTCCACTGCAGCCCTGCACTGTAGGCTGTCTACTCGACTGTACTGAAGCTCCTCCCTCTGCAAACCGAGATAGTTGACGTCCCTGGGTAGATGGAGTAACTGGTGCTCTAGCATAACCAAACCAAACGGAGGCACTCTTTGCCATTAACGGAGGCACCCTTTGCCATTAACGGAGGCACTCGAATCACACACTTGCTTCTTTACGGATTTCTATACCGATGAACGTAGCATAACCAAACCAAGTTTATGGGGATTAACCCGAGGGATCGTAGCGAACCCACTCTGTGCATGTTTTTGGACTTTCACCACGGAGCAATGGATGCGCAACTCAAAACACACACACACACACACACTGTCACGGTACATCTAGGGATAACATTTAAAAACCCACAAAATGGTTTTACATCGCAAGTAGAGAAATGATCCAATCCATCCACATGGAGATCTACAAGCATGTAACAACATAGTTTCATTAAAACTGAGACTCAACCCCAAGGGTTAGCTCCAAACCTCCATAAACATGTTTTTCATAAAAACACCTCATTTTCAAAGCTCCTTTTGAAAACCACAGATCTCAACACATCTGAATCATGTATAAAACTGAGAAAATGGGTAAAATCCACTTTTACCCATAAACCAAGGTTTAAAACATGTAAACAGCATTTCATGCATTTCTACCAGGTGAAAGCAAGTATAATTACATATATCACCCTTTTAATAGCAGTAGGTCTAGAATCCTACCTCAAAGAACTAAAAGCTCGATGCCTCAAAATCCAACCTCATCGGAACGAGAATCCGTCATGATGGATGTGAAGCTCACATCACCGACAGTAAGGATCTGCTATCCATCTGCGAAAAACCAACCCCTGGGCCTCCCGAAAGTTAGAGAGAAGGTAGAGAAAAGGTGGAGAGAAAGAGATTTGATTGAAAATAGATATTTTGAGCCTCAAAAGATATTTATAACCTTCTATAGAAATTCACGCCCAGGACCCACCGCTCGAGCGAGGTTCCCATTGCTCGAGCGGACCCCTTGCCGACATAGGCCCTGCCACACCACCGCTCGAGCAGACCCCTTGCCGACATTGGCCCTGCCACACCACCGCTCTAGCGCCTAAGCACCGCTCGAGCGGACCCTACTCTGAGCCACGCTCTGGCACTACCCCGCTCGAGCGCACACCCACCGCTTGAGCGGTCACATCTCGGACCAACACTCTGCCACCAGCCTGCTCGAGCGAGCTCCCCACCGCTCGAGTGGTCGTTGCTGGGAGAGAGAATTGAAAAAGGCAACCAAAACAGAACCCCCGCATGCTTAACACGTATAGCACCTATACAAAACATGCTATTCTACAACGGAAACATAATCCATGCAACACAGAGATACATATATAAAGATCTCGAAAAGAGACGGGTCCGGGTCTCACATATGCCGCCTCCTAACCCTTTGTCACCACGCTACGATCCCTCTCAATATTGTTCATACCATTAGAGTCACAGACACCCAACCAACAACTATTTGAGACTCTGCCATGAAATTTAGAATCTCATTAACAATAAGGTCTTTCCACCTCCATCTGCACCAAATGTCACAGCTGGTTTTTAGATTCTTATAATTTGCATGATTCAAGTCTCGATTCAGAGTCAGAGTCATGTAAGTTTTTGCTTTATTCTGATTAGTTGGATGTCGAGTCGCCCTCTTCTTGTGTTTTCGATTTTGTAATACCTGCTCTCTTTGATATCAATGAAATAAATGAAGGTTTTGATTATTCTGCTTTGCTTGATTTATTTTGTACGCTTTCTGATGATTTTAAATTCGAAGGAGATGTCCCCGAAGAATTAAAAGTTTTATTAAAAAGAGAAGAAGAAATGCGTGCCCAACCAATAATTGAAGAAATTTTGTCAATAAATCTGGGTAATGAAATTAATTTACAAATTATCCAAATTGGTTCTTCTTTATTTTCAATTGAACCTGAACAATTAATGACTTTATTAAAAGAATTCTAAGATATTTTTGTATGATTATACGAGGATATACCCGAAATTGATCCCGATATCGTCCAACACCGCATCCCCTTGTACCCCGATGCCAAACCGGTTAATCAAAAGTTGAGAAGGATACAGCCAGAATGGGCGTTGAAGACCAAGGAAGAAGTCACCAAGCGGATCAACGTTGGGTTCCTTATGGTAACCGAGTATCCAAAATGGGTGGCTAACATTGTGCTGATCTTGAAGAAGGATGGACATATTAGAGTTTGTGTGGAATTTTGAGATCTCAACAAGGCTAGCCCGAAGGACGACTTCCTACTACCGCTCATTGACATCTTGGTAGATAGCACAGCGGGGCACGCTCTTTTATCGTTTATGGATGGCTTCTTCGGGTACAATAAGATCTTAATGAACCCTAAAAATGGACAGAAGACAATATTCACCACGCATTGGGGCACCTACTGTTACCGTGTGATGTCGTTTGGTTTGAAGAATGCAGAGACAACCTATCAAATGGTTGCCACTACCTTGTTGCACGATATGATACGTACGAAAATTGAGGTGTACGTGGATGATATGATTGTTAAGTCTAAAGATCGAAACGACCATATCATAGCGCTGCTAAAATTCTTTGAAATGATTAGGAAGTATAAGATGCAGCTCAACCCATAGAAAAATGGAAAAGAAATTTGATGGAAGAGCTTCTCTTATTCGATGAAAAAAGATTACAGACTTTGTTCCACATACAAGGGTATCAAAGGAGGATGGATAGCCAGAACGTTCAACAAAAAAAGTCAAGGCCCATGATCTCAGAGAAGGTGACTTGGTTCTTAAGAAAATTAAGGCTCCAATTTTTGATCCAAGGGAAAAGTTCAAGCCAATCTAGGCCGAGTTGTATTTGATCAAAACTATTATGACCGGTGATGTTGTAATCATCATGGATTTGGATGGTAACACATTCTCTAGTCCGATCAACTTGGAGCAGCTGAAAAAGTACTACCCTTGAGAGAAAAATAAAATAAGATCAAAGCTCGCTGGGTTGAAAATAAAAAAGATAGCCCAGGCAAAAGTTAGAGCAGCCTGCAAAGCCAAAAACTTGAAAGGGCAACCTTGTCAAAAGTTAGGGTATCATAAAAGGAGAGTGTTAATACCAAAGAGTGAACCGAGCTCGAGCTACATTATAGCCTGATTTCACTTTTTGGGATATGTAGGCAGCTTCTTTCAAGAAGTCTGGCAACATTCTTTGTTTTAGCCATCTTTGAATCCGAGTAATGATCAATGCAATTTATTTGTGAGTTTTGAAAATAAAGTCGCTTAAATGCAAAAATAATGTTTGTTTGATAGTTAGGAACCTTTTTCAAGATAAACGTGGGATTTTCATCACTTCAACTGCGATTACAAGGTTTTAGAAATAAAGAGCGGGCATGTAAGTTTCAAACTCTAAATAAAGAAGAAAGATACAAAATTATATAAGCAAAACAGATCTCTTAGATCTTTCTTTTTTTTTTTCTACTTGTTCTTCTCTCTCTTATTTGTTTCTACTCTCTTTTTCCTGAACTAGCTACGCCTTGTACTTCTCGGGGAGCTCACTGTGGGACAACTCTTGCAACTCCATCAGTGAATGAGATGGCCAAGCCTCCTAATACCGCACCAGAAATGGGGCATGAAGGAAAGATGAATACATACGACCTCGTACGCCGTGACATATGATCTGACCTCGACCAAACTGCCTTATGATTTGGTGTGGATAGTAGAAGGTGAACAACCACAGATTAATCAGCAAGACATTTGGATGGTCCATGTGGTCAAAGTTATAAAGGGACCCACTACTAGGAGCACTGTCAAGTGATGTCTCCTTTAGTCAGTTAAGAAAGATACTGCCTCCAAGATGCCTTGGTAGTGCATATTGGGTAAAAAAGATGATAGAAAAAGGTAGTGGCGTTGTGCCTATCTGAAGCCAGTTTTATGTAGAAGATTTACCTTCTCTATCAATCAGATCTGAAAAAGAGAGAAGATGTAAGAATCGAGAGAAATCAGCAAAAGGAGAGATATGTGAGAAAATAAAGAGAGTTAGTGGAAAAGGAGAGAAGAGCGATAAAATCTGAGAAAAATCAATAAAAGGAGAGAAGCGCGGTAAAAATAAAAAAATCGATAAAAGGAGAGATTTGAGTTTTACTTAGAGAAGTAGAGGACCATCGGGAAAAGAAGTGGTTACACCCCGATGGATAGCATCTAGACCAATCTGGGCCTCAACCAAAACTAGGAGCACAAAGTCCTTTCCTGCCCTTATTTGCTCAGCAATGTTCACCTGAATGTACCGAGCAAACAGATAGATGCACAGAACATAACAACGCCGCAACTGAAAGTTGAAGTCACCAAGGGCATTGGTAGGGAAGAATTTGTGTCTAGTGAATCCCCATGGACGAAGAAAGAAATCTCCTGGCTAGTGAGACCACAAAGATGCATGATCTGCTTCTTCGCAGAGACGAACATTGAAGGTATTGCCATGAACTCTCATGGGACGGGATCAAGAAGGGCAGTGAACTCCTCTGCAATGGGGCATAACTCTTCAAGGCCAAAGAAAAAAATATGAGCTCGTGGATCCTAAAGATTGTGTAGCAGCCCTCAGCAATGGCTCGTTGATCTAAGCCCTAGTGATCTAGGCACCCTATGTCCTGAAGGCATCTTAAAATTTTCAAGCCCTAATGTGCTAGGCACCCTTCTTCGTTAAAATTCTAGTCATATGCGAAGCGTTGTCTAGGTCCTAAGTCCAAAAGGTGTCTTAGATTTTCTCCAAATCCTAGTCCATAAGGCGTCTAGGTCCTAAGTCCATAAGGTGTCTTAGGTTTTCTCCAAATCCTAGTCATATGCAAAGCGTTGTCTAGGTCGAAAGTTGAAAATGTGTCTTAGGTTTTCTCTAAACCCTAGTCCATAAAGCGTCTGGGTTCTAAGTCCAGGAGATGTCTTAGGTTTTCTCCAAATCCTAGTCATATGCGAAGCGTTGTTTAGTTCTTAAGTCTAGAAGGTATCTTAGGTTTTCTCTAAACCTTAGTATATAAAGCATCTAGCTCCTAAGTTCAGAAGGTATCTTAGGTTTTCTCCAAACCCTAGTCCATAAGGCGTCTAGGTCCTAAGTCCAGAAGGTGTCGTAGATTTTCTCCAAACCCTAGTCCATAAGGCGTTTAGGTTTTAAGTTCCAAAGGTGTATTAGCTTTTCTCCAAACCCTAGCCCTAGTGATCTAGGCACCTTAAGTCCTGAAGGCATCTTAGGTTTCTCAAGCCCTGCTTCTCAGGCACCCTATGTCCAGAAGGCGTCTTAGGTTTCCCAAGCCTTAGTGATCTAGGCACTCTAAATCCAGAAGGTGTCTTAGGTTTCTCAAAGTCTTGACTCAACGTCTTGACTCAACTTTTTAATAGTTTTCAAAGTCTTGACTCAACTTTTTAATTATTTTTATCCTGTTCTTGTTTTGAATTTTTAGGTCTTGACTCGACCTATTAATCCGTGTTACTCTCCTGTTTAACATAATTTCTGGGATCTTGACTCGATTCTTTTAATTATTTTTATCCCTAGCCGAATTCTTAGATCTTGACTCGATCTTTGAATTACTGTTCGTTTGTACTCCTTTAGGTCTTGACTCAACCTTTGGGGTATCTTACATCATGTTAGAATCTGCATCATGTGTTACATTTCGCATTTTGTATCTTTTGCATTTGTCTCAGAACTACGTTTTAGTTTGATCTCCAGTAAAAGGAAGGCAACTTGACAAAAGCTCGAGCATAACCACCATCATCTGCGTGTTTGTGTGTTTTGTAGCCTAAGATTAATGGCTCGATCAAATGGATGTTGTCTCTAGGTCTTTGACATAATCCGCATCACACGTTGCTGCGTAAGTTGTGTCAAAGAGGGGCAACTGTAGATAGCTCAATTTGACCCCGCCAAATCTTAGGCTTATCCGGGTGAGTCCAATGATGAAAATCGAGTGGAATGATATCTCTGAACAATCGCCAGGAAGCAATCCGAATCCAATACTTCGTGAAATCAAACCACAAGATCACAGCTCTTGAACCTTGAGGCCGCAACCTTCAAACCTCATGACTTGGTTGTTCACTGACGCAAGTAATTCACCCGCAACCTTTAAACCTTGCAACCGTTATGTTGATTGTTGCGACCGTAATGTGAATTTTTTAGAAACCCCAGAATTTGTTATGGTCGCAACCTTGATCCTCACCGTCGCAACATTTGAAGGTGGCAATCGCAACATTTTTGAGCCCAGAACGTGGCAGTACCTCATTGGTTGACATGTTCTATATAAACATACCTTTAGTACAATTTTACACACTTTTGACTGACGTCGATATACTACTTCTTTATCAAGGATGAATTTTGACGTTGATACACTGTTGCTTTATCAAGTACAATTCAAGTGCACTGATATTCTGCCGTACTCTCAATTCACACTCTGATCCATACTACTGCTCGATCTTGACTCAAATACTATAATTGGAATGCTTCTCGAGGAATGGGTTGACGATTCTAAATTCCACGACTTGAGGACTCCCCTGGATTTTTGCATTTTAGGTATTCTGTTATAACCCCGACATTTTTCTCCCCACATTTTCCACCCCTGTGAGGAGGTCGGGTTTTGAATTTTAATTTTAATTTTTGAATTGCATGATAATCTTTTTGTTTTGCTATCACTAGGTTTAATTACCTTGTCCATGTATTTGATTGTCAATTTTGAGTTGTTGAATCGAGTGCATGCTTAATTTTAGAAAATTTTGGTTAACTTTTGTTTTAATTTGGTTCAAATAGTCTCAATTGTGATTCTATTTATACTGCACACTAACACTCCAACACTCTGTCCATTAACATTTAGCAAAATAGTTCCTACAAACCCTATGGTCGCAACAATCAATGTTGCGGTCATGACATCTTGGCACTGACATCCTCACGGTTGCACCAATCAATGTTGCGCCCGTGCACTTTTATTCTTTTTTTTACGATCGCAATATTTATATGTTACGGTCGCAAGCTTGCCTTATTTCCAGTAGCTTAACTCTGTTTCAGTATCCCAATTTTTTTTGTTATAGTATTTTGAATGATGTCCAGTATGCTATTTTTAGTGTCTATATGCATGATTGAGGCTCAAAACTTTTAGAGTTGCTTTACTTTAGTTTAGAATCATATTATGCTATGATTGGGGCGTATTAGTTTAGATTAATCGAAAACATCTTATAATCATCGCATGCGGTTTGTGCCATGTAGCCTTTAGATAGATCCAACATGATTAGAAGCCAGGCTTTCTTTTATGCTTTGTTTTTATTCATTACGTGTTTAAATACTTACAATATGTATTTTTTTATTTGATTTTGATTGTTTCCTTTTTACCTTCACTTTCTGTATTTGCATGCATTTGGAAAATATAATTAAAAACTAGTGATGATTAGTAGAGGCCAACCTCGCAGTTCGGCGAACGGGGTGTCTAACACCTTCTCCGATTCGTACCTTAGCCCCCGAACTATTATTTTTTATGGTTAAACATTTTAAAGATCACTGGCTCATTTTTTTTTATTTTTTTTGATTTTTCTCAAAAATCAAGTAACAACTCCATTTTTCACAAAAAGGATTTTTAAAAATCTTTTTGTTTTCAAGGTGTTATAACGTTTTCAACATAACTTTTGAATTTTCTATTTTTCAACCAAACCTAAAATCCCGGCACCACAGTGTTTAGTGGCTTAAATCTAAGTGTGTTGGGTGTGGGCGAGAGGAACCATGTTTGGGTTGGAATCATGTTGGTTTTAATGTAGATGATCTAATTAATGTACCGTAGGATTGGATTGAATAATTAAGGTTGGGCTTGAGTAGCTCCTCGGTGAAAGACCAAAAACTTGTGCAATGTAAGGTAGGCCCTTCTTTCGGGTTAATCCCCATAATAGCGTGCTCTTGGGCAATCCACCATCGATATTTTTGAGAGAAATAGAAAATGTGTGCCCTATGTGTTGGGCTATAGAGTTGGTACTTATTCATTGGGTCTCGTATGACCCGGTGGTGACAAATACGCTTGGATCTATAGGCACTGTTCGGCCTTGGTACTTAACTAAATCAAGAATTGGTTTGGGTTTAAAAAACTTTGGTTAATGGATGAGGGTAACTAAAAGTATGAAAATCTTGAATGAAATTAGGTTTGTAAAATCTTAATTGAACGATTGGGAATTGTGGTAAATGTGGAAGGCAATTGGGAATGTGAAAACATTCGAACATTTTGAAATTAATGGGGAAGTGGAAGGCTAAAACTATGGTGTTGTGTTTGAAATTGAAGTTGGTTTATTCATGTAAACTCGATTATGTGGATGAAAACTTATTTGCAAAATGGACTTGGTTTTTGTATAAATCTGCATGGTGCATTTCACATAACCACCTTCGCATGTCATGCATTTATTCATCTTTAGTCTATTTTCTACGAGTCTCGGCTCATGTTGTTTAAAACACATTTCAGGTAATAACGAAAAGCATGTGATCAAATGAGAAAAACGGTCGTGGTGACCTCTTGGATTATCTTGATTGAAATTGTATACTATTATTGTAATTCTTTTACTGTACTTGAGAGTTGTATTTGGGTCGGTGGAACTCGTTTTGTAAGGCTATAAGGCTGGAAACTCATATTTTGTATGCATGAGAGGACATTGGTTATGGTTTTGAATGCTGTAAGATGAGTAAATATTGGTTTCTTTGAGTTTAGGAATGTTTGGGATGCCTCTTTACGCTTTTGATCTCATTTCTATAAAAATTGGTAGCATGAAAGGTTTATCTTTACAAATGTTTTGATAAGGGACATTAAGCTTTTGGAACTAAAGTTTGGAGAAAGGGTATCCAGAGCTGGACTGCTCGATGGACCGCTCGAGAGGTATATCAAGCAATCATTTGTGCCTCTCAATTTCTCAGTGTAGGTCGAGAAATGCTGCAAGCAGTGAGAGACCGTTCGAGCGGTCTTTAGACCAATTGAGCAGTTTGGCTGGGTGAGAAATTTTTCACCTTTTTGTTTTAAAGCCTACTTTTCAAAGGGGTGTTTACCCAAGGTTTTAAGCCTTCATTTGTGTACCCTTTTCACTTCAAATCGTGGTTTCATTTCGTTAAAACTTTCCTCTTTCTGGGTACTTTTTGATAAGTTGATGGGTTTTGATGATTACGAAATCGGAGTGTGACAGATTGGTATCAAAACTCTCAGTTCGAATACCTAGGAACTGTGAGAATGGTTGATCCATTGCATAAGAGTTTGCATTGATGTGTGAAATTCATGTATTGGTGTGATTGCATGAAATATCTATGGATTGACTTGTTGTTTACATGCTATGTGATACTTAGGTATGGAGGTTGGATCTTGGGGATGCTGTATCTTTCATTTGGGCATCCGATCGACTAGTTCGAGGTTCGAATTAGAAAGGCATTTTGCCAATGTCCATTTTAATTAGAGATCCAAACAAGTTACCCAGATTTGTGTGTCATTCCTATGGGTTCTCCTCGGTATGTGGGTGCGTGTTGATGTGATATTTCCTGAAAAGGATTAATGTGTTTACATGGCTTTAGAATGATAAGTCAAATCTTACCTGGATGAGTTTCATGACGCCCTTTATATAGAAGTTATGTCTATAGGGCTTAGGCGAGGTTGTAGTCGTGGTCATAGTATGGGTTATGGAAGTGCGACTTGATTTTCATTGACTACTGTGGGGGTAAACTCATAAGTTGAGTGTTGATCACTTTCGTGTGTGGTCAAACTTGCTCATAAGTTGTGGTAGCTACATGAGTTTGCGTTGGCCTTAGTTAGTTACTTGTTGTGTTTTCGTATTATCATGGTACTATCCCAGTACTGTTGAGGCATGGATAATTAGTTGGACGTTGTAAAGGACTTCTCTTGTGGAATGTACTACTGAGAGGTGGGTTGTATTACTAGTGACTTTGTGATTAGATGTGATAGGGTGTTTGAGACACCTCGAAGACCATCGGTTATGGCTAGGTTATATGAGGGTGAAAATACGCCCTGTTAATATCCTTGTGTATGTGGATTTGGGTGTGTTGAGGATTATGTACGTCATGAGCCATGCTATGTCTTGAGCCGAGTACTCGGGAATAGAATATGGACGAGAACATAGTGGATGGGAGCGTGATAATTATTAGCCTAACGTATTTTCAAATTTCTAGACATAAATAATTTTTGGGGTATCCCTTGCCCTGTGGGGGTGTTGTTGGTATTCATAATGATGCCTTGTAGCTTTAAAAGCCTGTTTAAGAACTCTTACGTCCTTTTTCTAGTGTAATGTTAAGCCATGTTTCTTGTTGAGATTCGAGAGTTGAGTTATGGGTGCGTGAGCTCAGAGATGTGCTCGGTAGGTTAACCATGAGGTTGCTTATGTGTTGGAATGTGTGTTGGTTTTGACTAAGATTATAGTGTGTGATGAGTATAGATCCTTTGGAAATTTCATTGGAGTAATGGTTGTGGTTTTGATTGATGTCTTTATGGTTGGGAGGTCGTGCTTGGGATCTGTGTTTAGTGAGTACATGAATGTATGCCTGGTTAAAGTTGAGATGTAGGTATTGTCAGATCTTTTCACGTGACGACGTAGTCACCTTGGTGTCTTCCTTACATGTGAAAAGTGCACGAAACATGTGGTGCCCATGATAGATGTTGGTGAGTTGACTCAGTGGTTTTAGAATGGTGCGTCGATGGGTGTGATATCCCTTGAAGGGACGATGACGGTTTGTGTCCTGATTTACTACATAGATGTGGTTGTGTTGTTTTACCCCTAGGAGTGGAGTGTATTGGGGAGTGGTAATGTTGAATAATGTACCTTAATGGTTTGAGTGGCCTAGGGGTGGCGTGTGAAGAACATTATATCTACTTCGTATATCGTCGTTCTTATGCTCGAATATTAGGGTGTTGATGATGTTCGTATTATCGTGGGAGTAATGGGTAACTCTAGATGGGAAGTCTCAATTTTGGCCTTTCTCGACTAAGTGCCTTACGTATTCTTATGTGGGTTTGCCAAAGCAGTGAGTTTGGGGTTATAGCGTGACTGTTGTTTACCTGTTAGGAGTCAGGCTAGTGTGGTGCAACCTTGTGAGGTAAAGCATTAGTATAACGTGAATGTGTAGTATTATGCCTTTGTGTATACCAGTGATAAACTTGTAGATGTGCAAGACGCGTTGTTAAGAGTATAAGGGAGTTAGTGGTATTCGGTGTATATGACTGGGGTCTGAGTTAGAGAACTAAGTGTGACAAATGGTATAATCATCGTGATTGGGAACAATTATATTTGTACGGTGATATTCAACATTATTCTGAGGATAGGTGGATAGTGTTATCCTTAACCGAGCATTTATTGGTTACCCTAGAATGTGGTTGTGTTATGTGGGAGTCGCTGGTTAACCCTTTTAGTTTCTCTAAAGAGAGAACTACCTTGTGGATGGTTATCTTGTTTGAGTTGTTTTATCCTTGTTAGATGTAAATGCCAAGACCCTTTGATTGATTCTTGATTTGACTGTTTCCTGAGAAGGTGAACATCTCTATAGACCTTGTACGCTTGTTGTGGTCCTTTTGGTTATGCTAGGTGAATCTATACCTTTGTGATTATATAAGTGTAGGATGGATTTCTTGTAGTCTCTCGATGAAGAATTGTTGCTCTACCTTGTGAGCATGAGTGTTTAGGTTGTGTCCCTTGAGGTATCGACTTGATAGGCCTGGAACGCCTGTTCCTTTTCTAAAGGAGGAGTTAGTATTGAGGTATAGAACCTACGTCTGCGAAGATTAATTAAAGGTTGTTTGGTCGATATATAATACATATTCTAGTTAGTGTCGGAATTTTGATAACCTTAGCTCTTGTTCGAGTAAGATCCTTGCAGAGATTTCTGTGACCGAGTTGTTCACACTATGAGTTCTTGACACCCTTTGTGAGTATCGATCTGCATTTTGTTTGGTGTACTAAACTATTTAGTTCTTTAGGAGTTGGTGTTCGATTACTACTTTTGGTAAGGATGTAAGTTGAATGCAAGTGAGCCAAAGATTATTAAGAGAGTGTGGCTGGGACGTGGATCACGGGGATTTTGCTTTCAAAAATCTTTTGTCAATGTGACCTCTTAGAGCTAACCTGCTTGTTTGGATTGAAATGTGAAAGCCTTCCTTGTATAAAGGAGTTCTCTCGTGAGGATGCTTAGATTACATTTATGAGAAGTTGAGAGAGGTTGTGGTCCCGTTAGTTTTGATGATGTCATGTGATAGATCGGTATGAGTACGTCAAAGGATTAAATGTTTAAGTGTTGCATATGAATCGAGAGGTGTGGTTTTCTGTGCTTGGTCGTGGGTGAATTGAGTGCCTTGATGGGTCGTACATAAGATGAACTTGTTAAGTACTAGCAGAAGATCTTCGTTTAGTGGTGTTGATGAGAAATTTCAGATTCATGTGTTGCTACCATCCGAATAAAAGATTATTTATGTGTGGTACGGATATAAAGGAAATGCGCGGGGTATATGCATGTGTTAACAAACGGTATAGTCGATAACTATCTACGGCTTACGAACTGACTAAGTGCGTGATGCTGTGAATACAAGGGTTAGATGTATGTTTTATAAGTGTGGGTTGATGCTGGATGGGATTAGTTGTGATTGATTCGAGGTTGGATAATCGATAAGAGTTACAGGGTTGATTGTAAAATGTGGGGTTACGCATGTGCGTCATAATGTAACGTATGAGGTGGTTAGATTCATGTAGGTAAGTATGTGAAATGTTTTGCCTTTGTGGCATGTTTAACCTAAGGAGCTCATTAAGTTCATGTGACGGTATTAGTCTAAATGGCTATAACGCTAAAGTGGAAATCTCAAGGTTATGGAATCTTGGTCATAACGGTAATGTGATGACTAGCAACTTTGCGAAGTGAAAATTGTGGGTGTGTGGGTTGAGGAGCTGGTTGAGGATCGATAGAGGGCGAAGGTTTAGATGGAATATTTGAAAATCTTAAGAAGATGTGTTCTTTGGAGTTTTTTATGAGTTGAGTGAGTATCTTTCTATGAAATTAGATGTTTATCGTCTTTGCTCAGGAACATGTATCTCTTCGACTTCAATGATGGTGTTACTGACGTACATGGAGTGGTGATATGATTTAGAGTTCTGTAGTTGTTAGTCAATCGTGAGGACTTGACCCGATTTGGGTATGATGCGTGTGAATCCTTTTGAATAATGTCAAGTTTGGCAATATGTGTTTTGGCTTACAGAAGTAGTCCATGGCGTGCGTTTCAAAATGAGGATGAGCTAATTTGCGGCGATTTAAGTGGGAATCCTTGCCCTTACGAACAAAAAGTGGAACGCGTTTGAAACCAACTTCGGTTGTGGATTAGTTTGATGCTATGTGTTTGATCGCTAAAGTTTGTCACGTTCGTTGTGAGTTGTGTTTCGGTGCTTCGGTGGCATGAGTGGAACCTCGGTTCAACAGTATGTGGATAACCTTACATTTGGTGAGACCCTTTTCGCAGAAGCAATCAGTATCGATGTTATCCTTTGGAGATATGTTTGTATTGTGAGATGTCATTCGTAGAGAGATTGTTGGTGGTTGATGGAGAGGCAGTTGACTCGAGTTTTAATGTTGAATTTCAGGGATGAAATTTTCTTGGTGGGGGAGGTTATAGGGACCCGACTCATTTTAATTTGAAACATTTAATTAAGCCTTGTGGATCAACTTTTAATTATGGGAAAGAATTAAGAATTTGATCATGATTGTGATTGTTGATAAAAATTATATACTTGTTTATGCATGAAAATAATTATTGTGAGTTGGTTGAACAAGCCATGAGACGTTAGAGTAAAATTGGAAAAAAAATCATATATGTTTTCTCTTTGGTGCACATTTAGCAGAGAGACTGCTTGAGCGGTCTTGAGACCGATTGAGCGGTCTGTGGCAGAGAAGGACTATAAGTTATGGATTTGAGGCATTTTCCTCATTCTCTCCTCTCCTCTCTCTCTATAAAACCAGAAAAAAAGACCTAAGGTTTGGTCTTGGTGATCCTTGGAGCCCTCCTTATCCTTTTGGAATGGATTCCTTGTCTCCCTCCCGTGTGAACAACCGTTGGAGTGAAGAGGCGCATTGAAAAGTCATCATTGGTCGCGTGATTGGAGATTCGGTGGACTGGAGCATGCTAGAGTTGGATTCTAGTTGTTTGATCATCCATGAGGTAGGATCTAAGACTAACTTTGCTCATTGTATGGATATAGGTTATATACCTTGTTGTATTTTCTTAAAAATATGAAAATGTATAATTTTGGGAACCCTAGGTTGGAGTGTGATGTTAAAGCATAATAGTTTATGGATTTAAGCATGATTTGTGTTAAATCTATATTGTTATTGTTGTTGTTGAAAATGCTTTAATTTGAAATATGAAGAGTTAGGATTTTAGTTGGGTTAAATCTTGAACAAATTGGAGATTTTTGGGTTGGTGAACTCAAATGATTAAATTGACTTGATTTTTTAAAAATTAGAGGTTGTGTTAACCTATTTGTGTATAAATTCTATGAATTTTGAAAAAATGTAAAAACTATGAAATGGTGGGTTGGGAATTTTGAACAAATCATATGAATCTGATAAAATATGAAAATCACGTGATGATTGATTGGGAGGGTTTTGGATTAATTAAACCTGAATGCAAAGTGAATGAAAACTAAAGTGTGTGTTTAATGGCTTAACCCTAAGTGTGTTGGGTGTTGACGAATGGAACCATGTTTAGGTTGGACCCACATTGGTTTTAATGTAAATGATCTAATTAACGTACCGTATGATTGGATTTGATAACTAAGGTTGGGCTCGAGTAGATCCTCGGTGAAAGATTGAAAACTTGTGTAATATTAGGTAGGTCCTACATTCAGGTTAATCCCCGTAAAAGCGTGCTATTGGGTGGCCCACCCATCGATGTTTTTAGAGAAATCAAAAATGTGTGCTCTCCGTGTTGAGTTATAGAATGGATATTTATTCATTGGGTGTCACGTGGCCCAGTGGTGATAAATATGCCTGGGTTTGTAGGCACCGTCCGGCCTTGGTACTTAATTAAATCAAGAATTGGTTTGGGTTTGAAAAATCTTAGTTAATGGACGAGAGCAATTGAAAGTATGAAAATCGTGAATGGAATTGGGTTTGCAAAATCTTAATTGAACGGTTGGGAATTATGGTAAAGGTGGAAGGTAATTGGGAATGTGAAAACATTGGAACAATTTAAAATTAATAAGAAAATGGAAGGCTAAAACCATGGTGTTGTGTTTGAAATTTGTTTATGAAAACTCGGTTACGTGGATGAAAAACTTATTTGCAAAATGGACTTGGTTTTTGGATAAAACTATGTAGTGCATTTCGCATAACTACCCTTGCATGTCATGCATTTGTTCATCTTTAGTCTATTTCCTACGTGCCTCGGCTTATGTTGTTTAAAACACATTTAAGGTAATAACGAGAAGCATGTGATCAAATGAGAAGAACGATCGTAGTGACCTCTTGAATTACTCAATTGGAATTGTATACTGTTATCGTAATTCTTTTATTGTACTTGAGAGTTGTATTTGGGTCGGTGGAACCCGTTCTGTAAGGCCATAAGGCCAGGAACTCATATTTTGTATGCATGGGAGGACATTGGTTATGGTTTTGAATGCTGTAAGATGGGTAAATATTGGTTTCTTTGAGTTTAGGAATGTTTGGGATGCTTCTTTATGCTTTTGATCTCATTTCTATAAAAATTGGTAGCATGAAAGGTTTATCTTTACAAATGTTTTGATGTGGGACATCAAGTTTTTGGAACTAAAGTTTGGAGAAAGGTGTCCAAAGCTAGACTACTCGATGGACCGCTCGAGAGGTATATCAAGCAATCATTTGTGCCTCTCAATTTCTTAGTGTAGGTCGAGAAATGCTACAAGCAGTGAGAGACCACTCGAGCGGTCTTTGGACCGATTGAGCGGTTTAGTTGGGTGGGTAATTTTTCACCTTTTTGTTTTAAAGCCTACTTTTCAAAAGGGTGTTTACGCAAGGTTTTAAGCCTTCATTTGTGTACCCTTTTCACTTCAAATTGTGGTTTCGTTTCGTTAAAACTTTCCTCTTTTTGGGTGTTTCTTGGCAAATCCTTGGGTTTCCATGATTACAAAATTGGGTGTGACAATTGAAGTCTACATGGATTACTGTGGTGGAAGATCAAAGTTCTGGTTATTGACTTAATCACAAATTGCAGTAAAAATGACGAACGCCAAGTACAAAGTTAAAAAGTTTAATGGCAAGAAGAAATTCTCACTGTGGGAGAGGTAGATGAATGATCAGTTGATCCAGCAAGAGGTATCCAAGGCGTTACTCGGCAAGGCAAAGAAGCTAGAGAAGATGACTGTTTATGATTGGGATGATCTTAATTGCAAGGCCACAAGTTCGATTCGATTAAATCTTGAAAATGAGATTATTCATAATGTGCTCGATGTAGAGACAACCTACGAGATCTGGCAGAAGCTGAAAGATTTCTACATGAAGACGAATCTAGCCAATAAGTTGTACGTAAAGAAGTAATTGTATGGACTACAGAGGAGGAAAGGTACAATGTTATTGGAACATCTCAATACGTATAATATGTTCATCACACAGTTATCCGGGTTTGGAGTAAAGGTTGATGATGAGGATAAGGTGATCCTTCTTTTGGCATCGCTTCCAATGCCCTATGATTATCTGGTGACAACTTTGATGTATGGAAAGGACACTCTAGAGTTAGAAAAGGTCACCGGGGCTTTTTTGTCACATGAGAAGATGAAGAGGGAAAGTGAATCTGATGTAGAGAGCATGGTTGTGGCTAAGTCTGAGTCAAGCAGAGGAACGAACATATTGTTGGAGGCAAAACTGCTAAGATTATTATTTTTGTAAACGATATTCGATAAAAACTAACTGGATGGGCAATTGTCGAAATAGGCTATAGATAAAACTTTTGATGCCGAACTATCAAAATAAAAATTCGTGTAACCACAGTTAATTTAGAAGAATATATTTTTCTGGTTAATTCTCGAACTACGATTTTGATTCCGGGTTAAAGCTCCCATTAGACATTTTACTATATTCCTTTATGCAATTTTCGAACGTAGTATGGGTTACGAACTTTTGAGAACTCGTACCGATAGAACCGGATTAGTTTTAGTCTTGAAGACAGGTTATTGAATTTGGTTCAGCCTACCTGCATATTTATAGTGTTACAACAGGGACTATGGAGTAATTATGATGAAGACTTTTAGTATAACCCAGATACGTATCCAGCGGTTTTTGCAATTAGGCAAACCTCACATCTGTATCTATAATCATGAAAATCTTGTAGTAGTTTCTACAATTTTCATAAAACACTCAATTATAATTCACACCACTAAAGAACTGTAATTGCACTCTAAGCCATAATCTCAAGACCATCTTGCATTGAGCTCTTGTTATTAAATACTTAACTCATCTCCCCACGTTAAGATTGTCGATATCTGTCAATTAAATTTAATTATTGATAATTTAATTTAATCGGTATTTTTAAATTTCTTAAGCCCTTCCGCTTAACTTATTTGACTGTCAGATAATCAAATTCACTTGCAAGGTTTGGCCCGGTCGAAACTTATAAGCTTTTTTAAGGGGGTATCGTCAATCCCGATCATTCGAGACGTGGATTCTGTTAATAATTAATATTAACCATATAAATAATATCGCTATCCAACTCAGCAGGAATATATTGTTGGCCTAACAAGGTTTCAACAACCATTTTGATGATAATAAATCTAAGTATCTAATTTTGCAAATTGAGATTATTTACAGGAAATATATATTTAGCACAATCAAAGATAAAAAGTGGAAACCATGAAGCAAAATTCAAATCAAACACATTGGCTACAAGGTTTTGGAGCAATGCAAAAGTTGAAGAATTGAAGACTAAGTATTAAATTTTATTTGTATCAAAGTTAAGATCTATGTAAATTCACAAAACTCATGGTTATATCTCTTGAACCTCAAAGGAATCCTAAAATCTTATGAAAATCATTTTCCAAAATAAAGAAGTGTTCAAAAAGATTTTCAAAATAAGAAATATTAAATTTTTAAAGTTCAGTCGACTGAGGCATACTCTCCAGTCGACTGAAGTTAGACTGCCAAAATCAAAATTGGGTTTAAAGCAATCTAGTCGACTGGACCACCAAGGTCAGTCGACTGACTTTAGGTTTGGCACATCCAGTTGACTGAACACCCCAGGCCAGTCGACTGAGTCGACAAAATTGTAAAAATTTGGGTGAAACGGGTGATTTGAAATTTTCTTATTTAGTCTTATGGAAAGTACAGATTTTTGGCCTATAAATAGAGTCTTTAAGCTCTGGTTTTACACATCTCATGCCTTCAAATCAATTCTCTCATACTCTTTCTACTTGTGCTTTAAATTCTTGATTTTCAATCATATTTTTGAGAGAAAGATCTTAGAATTATCATAGAGCTTCATTTAAAATATTATTTGAGAGGTGAATTAGTGCGCTAATCTGTTGTACTCATCCGCTCACTGAATGAGCATCTTTTTGTGCAAATTCATTTCATTTTGTTGTACTTGAGAAGGGTATTTCTTAAGAGAGGTTAATCCGCCTATAAAGATTAGGATACTTGAGAAGGGAATATTTTTAAAAGAGACTGCTTCGCCTATAAGATGTGTTTGTACTTGAGTAGGGGACATTCTCAAGAGAGGCTACTCCGCCTAGACTAAGGAGAAAGGCTGCTCTGCTATTGAAGGAATGTTAGTAAAAATTTTGGTGTCGTATCTCTAGCCCCTATACTCTTCATTTTCATTATTGTTGTATTGTTGCTTATACTTGCATCATCCACATTTAAAATCTATAATTAAATCTTGTGTTTTAATCTTTAAATAAGAACTTATTTTTAAATGCCCAATTCACCCTCTCTTGGGACTGCACCTATACTATCAATTGGTATTAGAGCAGGTCACATTATTCTTAACAAGTTTTTGTGAAAAAGTTCTATGGCCAGCATCGATGTATCCCCGTTTGGAGAGGTACAAGGCCTCCAATCTTCTGTGGTGTTAACTATACTTTTTGGAAACAAAGAATGAGATTTTTTTATTCATACCATGAATTAGAGAGCTTGGGGAGTGATCGTCCAAGGTAATTTTACTCCTACTAAAACTGTAAAAGGTAAAGAAGTTCCTAAAGTAGAAGAAGAAATGGCTGAAAATGATGTGAAGTTACTTCAAATAAACTCTAGTGCAATGAATGCTTTATACTGTATTTTAGATGGTAACGAATATAATCACATAATGACATGTAAAAATGTTAAGAAAATATGGGAGAAGTTAAAAATTACTTATGAAGGTTCTCAAGATGTTAAAAATTCTAGAATTAATAGACTAATTAGCGAGTATGAATGTTTTAAGATAGATAATGATGAAACTCTCTCTAGTATGTACACACACTTTACTTACATTATTAATTCTCTTAATGCACTCGGAAAAGACTTGCTAATCTTATGAGATTTTAAGAAAAGTACTCAAAGCCTTGCCACCCATTTGGGAAGCTAAGGCTACAGCAATCTTCGAAGCAAGAAGTGTGATGACTCTAGATGAGCTGATTAGATCTCCGTTGACATACGAACTCAAGATAAATGAAAGAGTCAATGAGCAAAACAAAGTCAAGAAATCAATTGCTCTTAAAGTTTTAAAAGAGAGTTCTAGTGATGAAGATAATGAAGAGATCGATGATGATGACATAGCTCTTATCACAAGAAGATTCAGAAAATTTCTTAAAAGAGACAAAAAGTTCTCAAGAAGATTCCAAGGCACAAAATTTGACAAAGGAGATTCAAGTAAACGAGATTTCAAGAAAGAACTACTCACCTATTATAACTGCAACAAAACTGGACACATCTAGCTAGAATGCCCTTTACTGAAAAAGGTTTCAAAGAAGAAAAAGAAGGCCATGAAAGTAACTACATGGGATGACTCAGATTCAAATGAGTCATGCAATAGCTCAAGTGATGACGAAGTGGCCAACTTCTTCTTAATGGCAAGTATAGACGAAGAGGTAAATTCTCATTCTAACTCATTTGAATTATGTAATGAATCTAGCTCTTACTCTATGCCATCATACGATGAACTTAAAAATAAATTATTCAATTTACATAAAAGTCTTTTAAAATTAAAAAAAAAATGTAAAATAAAAAAATAAAAAAAAGAACTTTTCTAAGGAAATTGAAAAACTAAAAACCTTAAAGGCAAATGATAAAAATGAAAAAGAAAACATGTCTAAAGAACATAGTTTGCAAATAGAATATTTGGAAAAATAAAAACCCATTTTAAAAGTTAAATTTGATAAATTAATAAAAAAATTTAAAAATGAGATTTTTAAAATGATAAAAGAAAATGACATGTTAAGAAAAGAACTCAAAAACTTAAAAGGTAAAAATACTAAAAATGATGTTACATGTGAACTAAAAAGAAAAGTAGAAGATTACTCAAAAATCATCTACAAATTTATTAATGGAAATGAGAACTTTGAAAAACTCTTAAGAGCACAAAGAATGTCATTAAATAAAGAAAGAATTGGTTACAATGGAGAAGTAAATATCAAGTCTAAAAATTATTTTGTAAAAGAATCCAAAACTTTTTCAAATTCATATTCAAGAAATATCTATGAAAATGTAACTTGTTTTCAATGCAAGAAAAATAGACACATTAAATTTGATTGCCCATTAAAAAGAAATAGCGGTATCTCAAAAATGATTTGGAGAGTTAAAGTCATTAATCCTATAGGACCCAAAAAGATTTGGGTACCAAAGAAAATCTCTTAAATTGTCTTATAGGTTTACTTGAGATCCTCCTCCTCAAAAGAAAAATGTTACTTGGATAGTGGATGTTCAAGACATATGACGGGCGACAAATCTAAATTTTGAAGCTTAACCCCTAAGGATGGAGGTTATGTAACTTTTGGAGACAACAGAAAATGTAAAATCATTGGCATAGGTAAGATTGGTAAAGAATCTTTCCTATTCATTGATAATATATTTCTTGTTGATGATCTTAAACATATTCTTCGTAGTATAAGTCAACTATGTAATAAAGTCTGTAGTGTATAATTTTTGCACGACACTTGTGTTGTTGAAAACAAAGAAAATCATAAAGTTTTATTTGTTGCAAAACGATATGAAAATATTTACACTATTGATTTTGAAAATTTAAAATTTCAAAATGTTAAATGTTTTTCTGCCATAAATGAACTAGTTGGTTTTGGCATAGGAGGCTAGGTCATGCTAGCATGGATCTTCTATCCAAACTTGTCAAGAAAGATTTGATCAAAGACTTGCTTAAAACCAAATTTATCAAAGACAAAATTTGTGATACTTGCCAATTTGGTAAGCAGGCCAAAATCAGTTGAAAAAAGAAACAAAAAATTTCTATAAATAGGTCACTACAATTACTTCATCTCAATTTATTTGGTCCTATGAAACCCCAAAGTCTTAGAGAAAAAGTATATAGCTTTGTTATAGTTGATAATTTTTCAAGGTATACTTGAGTATTATTTCTTACGTCAAAAGATGAAGTATGTCATGTATTTGCCAAACTTTGTAGGAAGATTCAAAATGAAAAAGATTATTCTATTCTACACATTCGTAGTGATAGATAAGGAGAATTTAAAAAAAAAAGATGTGAAAGATTTTTGTAATCAAAATAGTATTTCTCACAAGTTTTTAGCTCCTCGATTCCTCAACAAAATGGGATTGTTGAAAGGAAAAATAAATCATTACAGGAAATGGCACGAACCATTCTAAATGAACATAAGACTCCTAAGAATTTTTGGGCCGAGGTAGTAAATACTGCTTGCTATGTAATAAATCGAGTTTTCATAAGACATCATTTAGACAAAACTCCTTATGAACTATGGAATGGTAGAAAGCTCAACATTTCTTATTTTTATATTTTTGGATGTAAATATTTTATTTTAAATGACAAAGTCGATTTGGAAAAATTTGAGTCAAAATCTGATGAAAGATTTTTTCTTGGGTATACTACAAACAATAAAGCTTATAGAGTCTACAACAAGAGAACTATGACATTAGTTGAATCCAGTCATATAACTTTTGATGAGGCTAATTCTTTCTCTTCCAAGATTCCAGATGATGATGATATAGATATTAACAAAGGAATGGAAGAAATGCAAATCAAGGAGGACAAAGGCAAAAGCATTGAGGTTCATGAGCCTCAAGATCAAGATTAAAATGATCATGAAGAACTATCAAAGGAATGAAAGACAGTAAAAGGTCACCCAATGGATCAAATCACAGGTGAACCTTCACGAGGGGTAACAACTCGATCTTTCTTGAAAAATATCTGTGATCATCTTGCTTTTCTTTCACAAGAAGAACCTGAAAATATAGATGATGCATTAAAAAATGAATCTTGGATAATAGCCATGCAAGAAGAATTAAACCAATTCGAAAGAAATAAAGTTTGGAGTTTAGTTCCTAGACCTAAAAATTATATGATAATTGGAACTTAATGGGTATATAGAAATTAAAAGGATGAAAATGGCATTGTTGTCCGTAACAAGGCTAGGCTAGTTGCTCAAGGTTATAATAAAAAAGAAGAAATAAATTTTGATGAAACCTATGCACCAGTCGCTAGGATGGAAGCCATTCGTGTGAGACCCCGACCTGATTCATTTTGGAATGTTTAAGTGTTTGAGTTTTCTCGTAACCTTCGGAAGGTATTAGGTACATCTTTGGCGTGTGGTTTAAGGCTAGAAAACCAGTTTTATGCAGAAAAACGCACTGCCTTGAGGTTCGGTCGACTGGAGGGGTTGGCCCAGTCGATTGGACCGAGATTTTCTAGTTCGGTCGACTGAACCGTGGCGGTGGGCTTTTTTGAGGTTTCTAGTAGGCTGTTCAGTCAACTGAACTGGGGTTCCAGTCGGCTGAACTGAGAATTTTGGTGTTTTTCTATAAATATCTGAGGCTGAGATATTTTGATGGAGCTTTCTTCCAAGCTAAGTTTCGGTTCCCTCTGCCTTATCTCTAGATTTCTGAGGGCCCGGGGCTCAATTTTCAGCAATCTGACTATGGATCCTTGATGTTGGTGCCGGGGGTTTCGTATATATCCGGACAGAATTCAGTTTCGTTGAGGTTCAATTTTTGAGGCTTCGAGTTTTGACTCGCCGAGGTAGGATTCTAGACCCTACTACTGTATAAGGGTGTTTTGTGTAATTATACGTGTTTTCACCGGATAGAAATTGCATCAAATGCTATTTTCATGTGTAACCGTGGTTTTTGGGTAAAAGTGGGGTTTTTACGCCTTTTATCGGTTATATGCATGTTTCGGGTATGTGGTATCCGTAGTTTTCAAAAGAGGTTTGAAAATGAGGTATTTTGTGAAAATGGTGAAAAACGTGCTTTTGAAGGTTCGGAGCTAACCCGCGGGGTTGAGTCTCACCTTTTAAACATTTTGTTGGAAATGGTTTTAGATCTCCATTTGATGGATTGGGTCTCCTTTTATACATGTGTTGTATAAATCATTTTACGGGTTTTCGTAGTTGAGCTACGATGGGTTTTTAAATGTTATCCATAGATGTACCGTGATAGAGTGTGATTTGAGTTGGGCTTCTATTGCTCCTTGGTGTAAGCCTAAAAATGTGCGCAGAGTGGGTTCGCTATGGTCCCTCGGGTTAATCCCCGTAAACGTGGTATGGTTATGTTTTGTCCATTGGTCGTGGCAAACCGTAAAGAAACAAGTGTGTGATTTTGGATGCTTTCCCATCGGTCAGGAAAATTCGTAAAGAAGTCGGTTGCCTCCGTGAATGGCGTTGTTATTGTAACTCCGTATAGAACTTGTCATTACCTAGCAAGCCTTCAGTGGTTTAGGACTAGGGTAATGAGCATAAGTCTATAGTTGTTACCTTGGTCTGTACGACTGAGTCGGTACATAGGATTTTATTTACATCTTTTCTCCTCGGCTGTGTGGCTTGAGTGGAGCTTATTGTTTTATTTACAGCTTTTCCTTAACTGTGGCATGATATATGTTAGGATGATATGCATAGTTTGAAGGATGAAAATGTGGGATTTTATGAGATAAAACCATTTTGAGACTTGTGATAGTCTGACGGAAAATTTGTGATTTTGGAAGGAAAACCTTTTTGGCTCCTGTGGTTGAGCCCATGTGTGTGTTATTGCATAGCATGCTTTACAGTTTTATTGTCTATATTCTATTGGGCTTCGGCTCATAGTGTGGAATTTTGCTGTAAAACCTTTTTAGATAAGCATGAGAAGTTGACCTAGTTGCAGAGGTGATGGAAGACTTGCTGTAATTTTCTCTATTTTTGTACATGTACTTTTACATGTAATGCCTGTGACGGCAGGTTCTGTACGCCTCGGGGCGATATGCTTATTCATGTATGAGAATGCATATTTACTGTTTATGAGAGTTGAACTTAGAAAATCATTTATCCAAATGTTGTATTTTGATTATCAACTATGAAACCTATTTTTCCTTAAATGGGTGTTTTGGTGGGCTTTCGCGTGACCCGGATGTTCGGGGCTTGACAATTCGTATGTTACTTGCATATGGATCCTATAGGAACTTTAATTTTTTTCAAATTGATGTAAAAAGTGCTTTTCTAAATGGTTTTATAAATGAGGAAGTATATGTTGAACAACCACCACGATTTGAAGATTATCACTATCTAAATCATGTGTTTAGACTAACAAAAGCTTTGTATGGATTAAAGCAAGCACCTCGAGCTTGGAATGAAAGATTAAGTAGCTTTTTGTTAGATAATGGATTTACAAGAGGAAAGGTTGATATAACATTATTTATCAAAACAAAAAATGAAGATATGCTTATCGTGCAAAAATATGTGGATGATATTATTTTCGGTGCTACTAATGAAAAAGTGTACAAGGACTTTCTTTATGCATGCAAAAAGAATTTGAAATGAGTATGATGGGCGAGCTCACATTCTTCCTTGAGCTTCAAATCAAACAAGCGCAGAATGTGACCTTTGTCAACCAATCGAAGTACGTAAGAGAACTGCTCAAATGCTTTAACATGGAAAACTTGAAAGTGTTGAGAACTCTAATGAGTTCCTCAACCAAACTTGACAAAGATGAGCAAGGGAAACCAGTAGACACCAAGCTCTATTGAGGTATGATTGGCAGCCTATTATATTTAACTACAAGTAGACCTGATATAATATTAAGTGTGTATATGTGTGCTCGATATCAAGCATGTCCAAAAGAATCACGCTTAACTGCAGTAAAAAGAATCCTAAGATATTTAATTAGCATAATAGATATAGGCTTACAGTATCCCAAGTTTACTTCCTTTGAAATGGTCAGTTATTCATATGCGGATTTTGTCGGGTGCACAATTGATCGCAAAAGTATTAGTGGAACTTGTCATTTCCTAGGAAAGTCACTTGTTTCATGATTTCTTAAGAAACAAAATTCTGTAGCCTTATCTACCGCTGAAGCCGAATATGTGGCCGTAGTTAGTTGTTGTGCACAAATATTATATATGAAACAATTACTTCATGACTTTAAAATGAATTATGATGTTGTGCCAATCAAATGCGATAATATAAGTGCAATAAATATATCTAAAAATCCTATATTGCATTCACGAACCAAACACATAGAGATATGACATTATTTTATTCGTGATCATGTGCAAAAATGTGATATTTTTCTAGAATGTGTGCACTAGTGAACAATTGGCAGATATTTTTACTAAACCACATAATCCGAAGAGAATTAGGCTTATTACATATTCGGGATGTGGTGTGAATATCGTTTCCTCTTAATTTTAAAAGATCAAAATTGTCCTGTTTTCTAGCAGAGGAACCTTAGTCGACTAAGGCCCCTTGGTCAATCAACTGACCTATCTCGAGAACAAACTACATAAGTGCCTCAGCTTCTCAGTCGACTAACCTCTCGGGCATTTTAAACCCTAGGACGACCAACCCACAAATCAGGCACTATCTTTTCATTTTTCACTCTCGGCTTCTCTCTCCTCTCTCTTGGTTTCACTTGGTTTTTCCCCAAAATAGTTTTTATTTCATCCAAATCTCTCACCCATCATTCTAAACCTCTCAATCCTTTCTTTCCACCTCTCCATTCTCACAATGGCTCCTAGAACTAGAGGAGGAAAAGAGAAATCAATAGCACAAGAGGACACCACAGATGAAAACGATAAATGGTTCTCCATTGGACGATTCAAAACACTTTACAAAACACATCCTCAGTCCCTTGAACCCATCTTCGGTATGTTCTTCGATATGCACTTCGTTGATCTTCATTTTTCGAATGTGTTTCGACTCGTCGCTCGAATTGGATGGGGTCCATATGTCTTTTATCAATCTAAATGAGTTTTTCCTCTACATACTTGTCTCTTTTATGTAAATCTTATGAAAGAGGATAAACCTCATGTTAATGATCTACACTCATCTTTTCACATACCTATTTGAAAAACAATATCGATTTACCGATCGAGACATTGCCTAACTTTTTGGCCTTGGTTGCGGCGAATTTGTTTATCCCAAATCCGCTACAAGTTAGATCATGGAACGAGACTTCACTCCTCAAACCTTTTTGCCAATGGTTATGAGTGCACCAATCATCAACTTCGTCGTCGCTCCTCAATATTCCCAACTTACTTTTGAGGCCAAAATTTTACATTTTATCATCACTTATAATATTTTGCGTCGTAGTGGATCTCGTAGCTACATCTCTTACCTTGATTATTTTATTTTGTGGTGTACCTACATGGGTCAACACCTTGATCTTCCTTCACTTATCTGCCAGTGAATATTAGGTAAAGAGAGTACCAAACGTCACACTCTTTTATATGGAGCATTCCTTACTCCTTTCTTTGAGTCTTTTGATTTTTCTCCATCTCTTTCCAATTTTATTCCACCAAAACAATCTGATTTCCTCAATAATACCACTCTCAAACAAATGGGTTATATCTTGAGAGATGGGGATTGGCAACTTAAGGCATAGAGACATAGGCCAACACCACAAGTTGCTTAAGATAGTGAGAAAGGAGAAGAAGAGGATGAAGCCTATGCATAGGCTGATGCTCCCATTCCTACTACTCCATTAGCTCCTTCACCTGGTCCTACCACCGTTGCTGCTCCTGCTCCTCCACTTGATCTGTCTACAAAATCCTTCTTAAAGAAAATGGTCAAGTCTTTCACAACGAGGGTTGATAAATAGTTTGCAAAAGTTAACTCTCACCTCACTCGCATCGAGGATGCCTTAGGCATTTTTCTCTATAACGCCTTTTCACATGATGATGATGGTGACGGCGATGATGCCGAGACTACCTCCAGCTCAATGTCTTTTTGATTATGCCAAAGGGGGGAGAAGAAAGTGAGCTAAATAAAAAATGAGCAATTAGCTAACATCTATGGAGGAAAAGAAAAACTTAGGAGGAGAAGAAAGAATGAGAGAGAGAGAGAGAGAGAGAGAGAGAGAGAGAGAGAGAGCAAAGAAAGCAAAATGTATTTTATTTGGCTATCATGTATTTTTTCTACCCTTGTTTTTGAGTTTTTGAATGATGATGCTAATGTATGTCTTTATGACTTCATCTTTATGCAAATATGAATGTTATTGCAAATCTTTTGATATATGCATTGGATGATTGCATGGATGAATATGTATGATATATGCATATTTAAACTTTGAACAATAAATAGATGAATATGCATTCTTACACTCTTAGTTATCAAATGCTATATTTTGATGAATAATCTTACATTCTTATATTTTCAACTTCATTGCTCATAACATACTTACATTGATTAAAAATGATCTTAAAATAAGCTTTGAAATGATTGCTGAAGAATGCAAAATATTCTTGAGACCTTATATGCACAAACATGCTCAATGAATATTAAGAGGCTCAATGAATGATAAAATGCTTAATTTTTTTTTTGAGATACTCAATGAACGTCAAAGTTTCAAAGTCATAATGCCTAAAATGTTCTAAATTTGAAACGATGTTCAATGAAAGTTAAGTTTTTCAAATGTATGCTTGAAATGCTTAAAGAATGAAATTAAACTCAATGCCTTCACATCTATGCTTCTTCAAACCAAAACAAGCTTTTAAACTCAAAAGATGTAAATACTTGAATTTTATGTATATTGTAAGGGGAAGTTATTCAACTCTCACACAAGTTTATTATTACATGCTTATTGATAGGGGAAGTTTTATATAGCTTTTTTACATTATATTGTTATGTGTTTGTCATCATAAAAAGGAGAACATTGTTGGCTTAACAAGGTTTCAACGACCGTTTTGATAATAATATACCTAAGTATCTAATTGTACAAATTGAGATTGTCTACAAAAAATATATGTTTAGCACAATCAAAGATACAAAATGGAAACCGTGAAGTAAAACTTTAACACATTCGCTACAAGGTTTTGGAGCAATGCAAAAGTTGAAGAATTGAAGACTAAGTGTTAAATTTTATTTGTATCAAAGTTAGGATCTATATAAATCCACAAAACTCATGGTTATATCTCTTAAAGCTCATAGGAATCCTAAAGCCTTATGTAAATCATTTTCCAAAACAAAGACGTGTTCAAAGAGATTTTCAAAATAAGAAATACTGAACTTTTAAAGTTCAGTTGACTGAGGCATGCCCTCCAGTCGACTGAAGCTGGGCTGTCAAAATAAAAATTGGATTTAAAGCAATCCAGTTGACTAGACCACCAAGGTTAGTGGACTGAGTGGGCAAAATTTTAAAAATTTGGCTGAAACGGCTAGTTTGAAATTTCTTTATTTAGCCCAACGACTAGTAGAATTTTTTGGTCTATAAATAGAGCATTTGAGCTTTGGTTTTACACACTTCATGCCTTCAAATCAATTCTCTCACACTCTTTCTACTTGTGCTTCAAATTCTTAATTTTCAATTATATTTTTGAGCGAAAAGTCTTAGAATTATTATAAAGCTTCATTTGATATATTCTTTGAGAGGTGAATTAGTGTGCTAATTTGTTGTACTCATTCGCTCGCTGAAAGAGCATCTTTTTGTACAAGTTCATTTTATCTTGTTGTACTTGAGAAGGGTATTTCTCAAGAGAGGTTAATCTGCCTATAAGAATTGGGATACTTGAGAAGGAGATATTTTTAAGAGAGGCTGCATCACCTATAAAAAGTGTTTGTATTTGAGAAGAGGACATTCTAAAGAGAGGCTACTCCTTCTAGATTAAGGAGAGATGCTGCTCTGCCTATTGAAGGAGTGCTAGTGAAAATCTTCATAGTGGTTGGCATGAGGGAAGGACGTAGGCCGATGAGCCAAACGTTGTAAAAATCTTGGTGTCGTATCTCTAACCCTCTATTCTTATCATTTTCATTATTGTTATATTGTTGCTTATACTTGCATCATCCACATTTAAAATCTATAATTGAATCTTGTGTTTTAATCTTTAAACAAGAAATTATTTTAAATACCCAATTCACCCCCTCTTAGGATTGCACCTATACTACCAGACACATATAAGATCGCACCCTCTAATAAATCAAAACAACGAAAATTAAATATACGCAAATCAATAATTATTTCAGAATTAAGAGTATAAGCACTCTCATAATAACCTTAGGGTGTCAATTAATTTATATAGTCAGTATAAAATTAATTATTCCAAATGTCCCGTTCAATACACACAAAGTGTACTAGCACAGAGAGTCAGAACAATAGATGGCGCTATTATCTGTTCCTAGTAATCAAGACAGGCCTACTAAAACTCTGTGCTACAGTCGTACTGATGGTATGCCCATTTCTATCTAAACTATGAATAAAAATTTATATTCTGCAAGAATCTAAAATTTGATCTTCTGTGTGCAAGCCGTACTCTACATACCAGATTAAATATTGTATTGAATAAAGGACATTCATACATAACATAACATTAAAGAAATGATATTGCATACATTGCTCATTAAGGTTATGATAAAATGAAAAAATTAATTTTATAAAAAAATAAAATTAAATACTAAAAACATTATTTTCATTATACAACCCTAACAATCTCCCATTTAAGTCTTAGCCGGTAAGGTTTTTGTAAAAGAATCTGCAAGGTTATCTCATGATGCAATCTTAGTCACAACAATGTTTGACTGAAAATTCGAGTTTGTGTACCCTAAAGGTACTAGATTGTTTGTCTGGTAAATCAACATATAATTTCTAGTTCTTTTTAGGTATTTGATTATATTCATTACCACAGTCCTATGCTCCTGTCATGGGTTAGATTGATATCTGCTAACCATGCCAACAGCAAAGCAGATGTCGGGTTTAGTGAAAAGTAGATGTCGGGTCTACTGTTAAAGCATAAGAAACTGCCTTCATCTTCTCTATCTCATCAGGTGTCTTAGGGCACTGATCCTTAGATAGAGTGATTCCATGCCTGAAAGGGAGAAACCCTTTCTTGGAATCCTGCATGCTAAAACGGGTAAGGATATCATCGATATACTTTACTTGTGATAAACCCAATATCCTTTATTTTTGATCTTGCACAAGCTTGATCCTAAAGATGTGACTGATTTCTCTCAAGTCCTTCATATCAAATTGTCCAGATAACCATACTTTTACCATAGATAATGCCCCCGCATCGTTTCTGATAAGCAAGATATCATCTACATAAAGTACTAGAAAGATCACCACTCTTCCGTCACACTTCTTGTACACACAAGACTCATTTGGACTCTGATCAAAACCATAAAATTTTATGGCTTGATCAAATCGAGTATTCCAAGACCTTGATGCCTGCTTATGTCCATAAATAAATCTCTTAAGCTTGCACAACATGTGCTACTGGCCCTTCGCAATGAATCTTCTTGGTTGTACCATATAGATACACTCGTCAAGATTTTTGTTAAGAAAAGGTGTCTTGACATCCATTTACAAAATTTCGTAATCGAAATGAGAAGCAATAGATAAGAGAATCTAGATAGAATTAAGCATAGCTACAGGTGAAAAAGTTTCCTCATAGTCATTCATTCTTTCATAGTGAATTCTTTTGCAACAAGTCTAATTTTGAAGGTTTCAACCTTCTTGTATGCTCCTCTTTTCCTCTTGTAAACCCACTAGCATCCAATGAGTTTTATCCATTCGGGTGGTTTTACAAGTTTTCAGACTTGATTGGAATACATAGATTCCATCTTTAAATTCATAGCTTTTTGCCAAAAATCTGCATATTTGTCTTAAAGTGTTTTATTGTAGTTATAGGATTTGGTATCTAGTTCTACCCAGATCATGTCAAAAGACTCTCTCAAGAACATATACAGATCAAGTTGATGAACAATCCTCCCACTATGACGAGGCACTGCCTGTGTTTGTGTACTAACAGTAACACGCTGCGCAGAATCTGAACCCTGTGTATCAGCACCCGGTTATTTATTTGCACCTATCTTGATAATCCTCCCACTACGATGAGGCACTGCCTGTGTCTGTGTACCAAAAGTAACATGTTGTGCGGAATTTGAACCCTGTGCATCAGCACCCTGTTCTTGATTTGCACCTGTCCTAATAATCCTCCCATTATGATGAGATAATATGATATCAATGACTTGTGGTTCCTCTTTTGTTTTATGGGTATTTTCACTAAGTTCTTCCAGAATAATTTTACAATTGGACCTGTGATCCATAATATAATTCTCTTCAAAGAATTGGGCATTGGTGCTAACAATGACCTTCTGATCCTTAGGATTATAAAATAGACCACCCTTCGTTCCCTTAGGATACCTCATAAAGAAACAGACTTCTGTCATCGGTTCCAACTTACCCGTGTTCCCTTTCAGCACATGTGCTGGACACCCATAAATCTGAATGTGTTTCAGACTAGACTTATGCTCGGTCCACAATTTTGTGGGAGAAGTTGGTACTGACTTAGAAGGTACCAAGTTCAGAATGTAAGTCGTTGTCTCTATTGTGAGTCCCCAAAATGAATCGAGTAAACCTGAATAACTTATCATGGATCTTACCATTTCCATAAGAGTCCTATCCATTCTTTTTGCTACACCATTCTACTACGGAGTGCCAAGTGCAGTCAACTGGGATATAAACCTTTCTAATGACAGGTAGTCCCTTAACTCTCCAAAGAGATACTCTCCACTACGGTCGGATCGTAGTGATTTGATACTTTTACCTAGACGCTTTGCCTTCGCATTGAATTCTTTGAATTTCTTAAAGCATTCAGACTTATGGTGTATCAGGTAAATGTATCCATACCGTGAGTAGTCATCAATAAAATCGATGAAGTACTCAAAGCCTCCTCTAGCCCGGATTGTCATAGAACCACACACATCAGAATGAATTAGTTCTAACGATTCTTTAGCTTTATAGCATTTGGCTGAAAATGGCCTTTTGGTTATCTTACCCTCTAAGCAGGATTCACAAACTGGAAGTGCCTCCACTTTCAAAGAACTCAAAGGTCCATTTTCTACTAGTATGTTTATCCTTTTTAGATTAATATGACGCAAGCGTAAATGTCAAAGAAACGTTTGGTTCATTAAAAAATAAAACTTTCTCTTATATGGTAAATTAGATGTGTTATTCAATTTAGTTAGTTGCAGTGTAGGAGAGATAAAAAATATGACATACATATCATCCACCAATGTATCAGAACAAATAAAATGTTACTTTTTATTCACAATCACAGAGTCATCAAAATGAACAGAATATTTGTCATGTATTAAACTCGAGACTGAAATCAAATTTTTTCTAATCGAAAGTACATAAAAATAATATTTTAGAAGTAATATACTATATCTACTAAAGATGAGAGTGACATCTCCTACTGCAACTGCTGCCACCCTTGTATTATTGCCCATATATAGGTATATTTTTTCATCACTGAGCTGCCTAATTTTCTGAAACTCTTACAAAGAATTGCAGACATGATTAGTGGCTCCCGTATCTACACATCAGGTACCGATAGATAACACTGCTAAATATGTTTCAACAACTAGTGAATAGAAATTACTTGCTTTGTTCTGCTTATTGAGAAAAATCGGACACTGCTTTTTCAAATGCCCAAATTGGTTACAGTGATAGCACTTGCCTCTCGACTTCTTCACACCAGCTTTTGGTCCCTTAACTGCTTTTGGATAAGTGTTTTCCTATGTCTGAACTTTTTTCTTCTTCTTACTTTTTGACTTATAAGAAGAATCTTTCTTAGCCACATACATAGAACTTGGCTTCCTAAGAACACTCTCGACTGCTATAAGTTCCTTAAGAAGTTCTACCAAAGAAAAGCTGAGCTTATTCATGGTATAGTATAGAGCCTGGCTTCCTAAGAACACCCTCAACTGCTTGAAGTTTCCTAAGAAGTTCTACCAAAGAAAAGCTGAGGTTATTCATAGTATAGTTCAGGCAGAACTGCTTAAAACTTTCAGGCAGTGACTGGAGTATGATATTAACTTGGATTTTCCCATCAATTTCGGCTCCTAGGATCTCCAATTCATCCAGAAGATTGATCATCTTCAGAACATGATCCCTAACTGATGTGCCCTCAGCCATGTTTGCATTCATAAGAGACTTCATGGCCACCTGCGTAGCAGCATAATTTTGATCCCCAAACGTTTCCTTGAAGTTTATAATTATGCCATAGGCATTAGGCATAGACTGATACTGATGCTGTAAAATATTTGACATGAAAGCCAAAATGTAACATCGAGCCATCTGATTAGCTTTCTACCACTTTTGATGGGCCTGGGTTTCCTGTTAGGTCGCCCCCTCATCAGGTACTAGTGGACATATCTCAATTAATACAAACTTATAGTCCTCAACAATTAATACAATGCCCAAATTCCTTTTTCAGTCAAAATAGTTTGGCCCCGTTAGTTTATTTTTTTGGAGCATAGACGCAAGAGGATTGAATACCATTTTATTTTTGAGAATCACATAATTAAAAAAATACAATTACTTATGACGAGCAAAACTTTGAATTTATTTTAATTTGGTTCCCTCTACCATTTTACAGCTAAGTGACTCAGATGGAGATGATACTATTATATACAGCTAAGTGTTAACCATCACCTAATCCCAAATCAATCGCTTCGTAATGAACTCTTCAGATGGATAAGTGATACAAACTAACAATTATTCTGAATTATCTCTAACGAAAGTTTGTATTGGCGATATCGCAATTAATCTGTCTGATGGGGAGGAAGGCCTTACTGTCAATACGCAGGATTTAATTGCATTGCCTACAAACTGGTGATGGAGGCCGCGAAATTTATTTGTGAATAAATTCAATCTCCCACATAGATTTTTAAAATATTTTTTAGGGTTATAAAAATTTGTTTAATTAAAATAAATTTATTAATTTTGAAAACAATACAATATGAAAGAATCAAACATATTTTCGTGTACACGATTTCAAAGATTCTGGTTTATCAAACCATCTTTTCGTGTTTTAATGCGTAACAAATAAAATTTAATAAATACACAAATTTTTCTTCAGCTTTTCAGTTAAAGTAGTGATTAGAGGTATTTATTTATTTTATTTTTCGTTTCATATTTTTTGAAAAATAATAATTTATTTATATTAAATAAATTTTTATTTAATTAATTCAAAATTTGAAATTAATTTTTACGTTTTTTCAAAATATTAGATTTAATAAAAAAATTATCTTAAACGTGATATTTTGTAAAAATAAAACATCTAAAGTTTTTTTATTTAATTAAAAACTTTAATTAAAAAATCTTGATTTTATTTTCCATTACAAAATATTTTTAATTAAAACCAAAATTTACAAATTAATTAAATTAACAGGATAATATAAAATAGATATACATCATCCACGCAGTATAAGGGAATATATATGCAAGATATGTATATATCCTGATTTTATGATCAATGTAAAACTCTGAAGAGTTTTGATCTCCTGTTTGAAAGGATAAGCTGTAATAATCCTTGTTCTTGTCTGATTCTTGTATCCCGATTGGATCCAAAATTTTTAATACACTTTGATATACATGTATATCATATCACAGTCTTCAAACATATTAGAAACGCTATCAAAATAGCCCCGAAAGAAGCCACCACTGCAGGCCACCACTAGCCCACCGTCGGCACCATCTTGCCACCACCATCAGGCGGCTTTTGCCGCTATCTCGGTGCTCCATTCTCGACGCTTTCTATACTGAAAAATAGCTCTCGAAAAGTAATATTTTTTTGTCAAAAAATTAGTCCTAAAATAGTCTCGAAAACAGCCTGGAGAACAGCCCGAATAGCCAACCCGCCACCCCTAGCGCCCCTGCCCATTGTCCGCCGCTCGTTTGGACTTTTGCCATGGTGGTTTTGGCTCCTTTTTTTTTTTGGGGAAAATAGCATTAATATCTAACAACATGATGCTCTAAAGAACCCCACGAAAACAATCTCGAAAAGCCCCAAAAATAGCCCCAAAGGGCCGCTGGTGCCGCCGCCGCCCTTTTTCAACCTATTTTTGGCCTGATTTTTTTATAGTTTTTGGATAGTATTTTAAAGTATATTTACTACTATTTTATGCCCAAAAAAGTGCTCAAAAAATATTCCAAAAGTCATCAAAATCTACCCCGAACTACCGCCGACAAAGCCGCCAGTGGTGGGGTGTTTTTTTTTCCAATTTTTGGCTATTTTGACTTATTTTTACTACTGTTTTTAATGCATCAATCCTGTAAAAACTCACCAAAAAAATTTGTTTTAAAACCTTAAAAAAAATACCGCGATATGTGGCCCGTAAAACCCGAAACCACTGCCGGTGCCGCCAAATGTTCTTCGTATTCTTGGATATTCAACATATTATTAAATTTTCTAAACTGATATTTCAAAACAAGTAATAACTATTACATCAATTTTATGTTCCGTAGACTCACATTCGATCTAGAAAAAACTTAATATAACACGATCAACCCTCGTGTTTAAAAAAAAAAATCAACATCCAAACAATTTAATCAAATATGAAAATAATGATGATCATAAAATTGGGATTAGAACGTCTACAAAACAAAATTAGCATAGTTGTAAATCTACTCGGCCCATCAATAAACCGTAAACAAAAAATAAAACAGCTCTAATACCAATTGTTGGTGGCAAAACTGCCAAGATCATTATTTTCATAAACGATATTCGATAAAAAAGAACTAAAAGGGCAATTGCCGAAACGGAATCCAGATAAAACTTTTGATATTGAATGATCAAAATAAAAATCTGTGCAACCACAGTTAATTTAGATGAATACGTTTTTCTGGTCAATTCTCCAAGTACAATTTTGATTTCGAATTGAAGCTCCCATTAGACCTTCAATTGTATTCGCTTATGCAATTTAGTTCAGCCTACTTGTATATTTATAGGGCTACAGCAGAAACCTGTAGGGTAATTATGATAGAAACTTCTAGTGTAACCCAGATACGTATCCAGCAATTTTCGCAATTAAGTAAATCTCACAGCGATATCTATAATTATGAAAATCTTGTAGCAATTTCTATAATTTTCATAAAATACTAAATTACAATTCACACCACTAAAGATATGTAATTGCACTCTAAATCATAATCTCAAGACTATCTTATATTGAGCTCCTGTTATTAAATGTTTAACTCATCTCCTCACGTTAAGATTCTTGATACCCGCTAATTAAATTTAATTACTGATAATTTAATTAAATCAGTATCTTTAAATTTTTTAAACCTTTCTACTTAACTTATTTGACCGCCGGATAATTAAATCCACCTGCAGAGTTTGGCCTAGTCAAAACTTATAAGCTTCTTTATGAGGGTATCGTCAATCACGATCATTCAAAACGTGAATTTCGTCAATAATTAATAATC
>JAOTRH010100040.1:0-15974 GCA_034768845.1 Heliamphora exappendiculata
TATCAAAAGGTTAAGCGGTGCGGTTGCGAGGAGAAGAGGATAATTAAATTGGGTTGTCAGTAACCTAATTTATTTATAGGGAATCCATATCTTAAACGTGGAGAAAATTCAGTCCATTTGATAATTGGAGACTCAAGACATAATTTGAGTTAAGACCGGGAGTTCAGTCAGGACCTTTAGTGGAATAAGTTCTGGTTCGTACGGGAAAAGATCTAACTCGGGGATAGAGTTAGGGATATCCGATTTTCTCGTACGGTTAGCCCGAGTCTTATACTTTCTCGTGATCCCTCACGTAACCTATTATACGCACGGATATTTTTCTTGTTGGTTTCGATAATTATATAATTTAATTAGAATGCCAATTTTGTGGCCAGGACCATTCGGGAATTAAATTAAATTAATGAGGAGCGGTATTGGTATTTGGCACACCTAGGGATTACTCACTAGGTGGCCGGCCCTAGGAGATGATAGGATTAATTATTTATGTTAAGTTTATCTCTTTATATCATTTTAGGAAAGATGATATATACTTAATATATATTTGATATATTCTAATATATCAAAGGATACTAATTAATCAAGATATAACCCTAATACTCTATGACAGCCGCCGGCCTCCTCTCCTCTTTGCCAATTATTTTTGCTTTTTTAGAGATGATTGTGTGAGAAGAAACCAAGGTAGGAAGTACACTTCAATCGGAATTGGAGCCCACAAACCGTGATCGTCGTAGTGCGTTTGGGTCATACGTGAGAAGGCTGCAAGGTCATTTTTAACGTATTCAGGATTTTTAAAAACTTATCGACAAGTTTCATAAATGTATTAAACTATTAAAATCTGTATAGTTTTTGTTTTTCATGAAAATCGCATACGTCGTTTTTACGGTCACAACGTCGATTTAAAAAAAATTAATCTTCATTTTTTTCGCTGCGCGGCTCTCTCTCCAACATAGTGTGGTTGTGAGCATCGAAACAGAATGGAAATGAATGTAAATATACGAAATAGAGAGCTATGAATACACTGTTAGTAATGAAAAACTTGAAGGAAACAAATGCTTACACTGAAGTGAATGATAAATAAGCAATATAAACAATGGAAACCTTATCCACGACACCATCGGTGAAAGAAGATGATGGTTTAAGAAGAGTCGTGGGTTCCTAAGGTCACCTCGTGTGAATATCCACCTCGAACGGCCATTCGGAGGTGAGAATATGATACTTCCAAGTCAATATATGTGCTTCAAGAACTCCTCTGAGGCAATAAGGCTCGGAAAGTGTAGAATGGATGGAAGAATATCGGATGAGGAAGTATTTTGGCAGAGCTTGGGCGTCCAGGTGTTTCTTTTTTTTGTTCTTCTTGTAAATGTCGCCTATTTATAGGTAAAGCGAGCAACACAAAGCCCTTCTGGGGTGCTGTCACCTGTCAAAAAGGGATAATAGTGACGGTTGCTACATTTTTGTTTTTGTATAGTGACGGCTGCTACTTTTATGGTGGTGAAAGGACAGCCGTGACTTTCAAAAATCGCAGCCCGAATAAACAAGCAACGACCGTGGCAAAGAAAGTCACGGCTTGGTTTAGGGTTTTTAAAAAGGTTAGGGCCGTGAGAGCAAGGACATGACCTAAAGGTTTTGTGGGTTTTTTTCTTGGGTTTTAAGCCATATTCGTGATTTTGCTTGCTTGGGAGTATCTTTGAGTATGATTCTCATACTTTCGTCATTGGAGCGTATTCGAGACAGGTGCCTAAGATTTAGCATGGTTAGATTGGGGTGTCTACAGTTGCACCTCTTTGACAGAACTTGCAACAACTCATGGTGCAAGTAAATGTTAAAACTCCCGAGAGAAACCAATTGAACAAGCCGCCAGTCTTAGGCACAAACAAAACATGCAGAAAAGCGCGGTTAAACCCGAATTTTCATCGAGCTTCCTACATACCCCCATTGTAAGGAATCAGACTGGTCGTAGTTCGTGGGGCAATTCATGTGATGCTAAAGGCTAATCATGATGCAGACAGGTATAGTGCAATGCAAGCAGGTACGACGCAAGAAAATTTTAAGGTCACAACACGGACCGAGAAATTATCAATCAGTTTTAGGTCGTGAAAGGACCGATGAGGCTAAGGGCAGTTTAGGGTCATGCGGGGGCCGGTAAGTTAGTTAAAGGTCATGAAGAGGATCGACGAGTCAGTTTAAGATCATGAGGGGGACCTAACTCTTAGGGGGAAATTTTAGGTCATGCGTGGACCGGTAAGTCAGTTTAAGGTCATGAGAAGGACCGATCGTGTGGCGCCTTGTCCTTTGGGCACGTCGAAATATACATAAGTATAGATAAGAGAAATATTCTATCCATTCATTCGTAGTTACATATGATTAATATTACATCGTTGAGTTTTTAAATGGTTTAAAGGTACATACCGTTTACAATTGCACTCAAAAATTTCAAAATTTACGATAAGTACGGGGAAACTGAACAAAAAAAACAAAAGGAGAAGCTTCAAATCTTCAACAAGCATTGTCGGGATCTGTTGGCTCTTGCCACTCACCTTGTTCTTCAAAACCTTCTTCTTCTTTAGGGGCGACTTTCTCAAAGAGCTCTTTTTCCTCACCTGTGACACGAATACCATGAGCCAAAGTCTAGTAGAAAATAATCTAAACCTTCTAACCAATCACACGGCAAAATATTTCACAATGCATATCATCCAACACTCAATACATTTGCAAGTCAAGGGGACAGACAAATTCGACAATTATAGCATGTCAAGCTGATATAAGAACAAGTGTACCAGTATGTGATGGCATAGATGCAATGCAAGTGCCTAACTCAACATTCATCCAAAATCATAACATGAGTTCCACACCGGGAATCTCCAGGGTAGACTTTATGGGAGTTGATCACAAAAGCCATCATCGCGCCTCGCTGCGAGTAATAACCTCATCGCCCGGTTACATACCGCAATTGTTTTATTTAATCACAACAACATGGGCCTAGCGCCACTTTGGTACTTATTGTCATTGCCCACAGGGAGTTATTGTCATTGCCTCAGGGACTTATTTTCATTGCTGTGATGGACTTATTATAGAGTTACCCCCTTAAGAGTCGTGATCCCTTCGTCGGTGTTAACCCAGAACTCTAGCGACGAACTCGTGGTGCCTAACAATACCCATGATAAATAATTTTCCAACATCGGGGACACGCCCACGGTGCTCATAGGGAATATATCTCAAAACAGTTAAAATTGGCAACCAGGGATGCCCTAGACTCAGAACCGAAAAATAAAATTATTCCAACATATCCCAACCATAACGTTTTATGCATAATGGACTCCGATATGCCAAGATGTAAGTGTGATAATGCTCATGGTGCACAATATGCACTTGAAGTACAACTATCAATAGCATGTCTTTAAACTAAGCATGGTATAGCATATGGTACAACTTAAAAAAATATAAAGTATAAGCATGTGAAGCACAAGTTATAATTCATAAGACATGGCTCAAACTTAATGGCATGGATTCTAATCATTATATAATCATTCTAAAATATTAACCATTCAAATTGAATCAATTAAAGCCTATACTTCAAGTCTCATGATAAAACATGTCAATCGCACACGACAATTTAAGGGTAAATATTCAAGTGCCAATTTAAAAAGCTTAACAGTGTCTTGGGGTACATAGACATGGAATTAAGTTCTAGTTTTTGGATATCTTTTAGATAAAGATGTTTCCTACAACTTTGATGTTTAACACTAAGGTCAGATCCTAAGACAAATGGGTCATTAGTTTTATTTAAGAGAAAATCATTCAGCACTTTATAGAGAAAAGTACAAAAAATATTTCTCAATTGGTCTCAGTTTTGGGGCATCAAATCAAGTACTAAAGGTCTAATTTTTGGATATGTTCTAGTTTAATGTGTCCCCTACAAGTTTCATTAATAGTGCTAAGGGTAGTTATTTGGAACAAATTAGAGATATTGGCCATTTTATAAGAAGGGTTTAGTGAGCTACAAAATGCTCAGCAGAACCAGGTTACAACAGAGAGTTCACAAACGGTTTGAGAGACCATTTGTGGCTATCTAGGTATGATGTTTGGACAGTAAATAGTTCAATATGTTATTTACACTTTTCATGAAAATCACATTTTGATTTGGTCACTAAAAACAAAGGTTTCTGGTCATACAAAAATATTTGACAGAAAGCTCCATTACTCAAAGATCCACAACAGTGACTTTAAGATACATTTTGACCTATCAAATCTCAATTTTGTGGGATCATTGTTTGTGGACAGAAATATATACATGTTGGATACAACTTTCATGTTTTAACCTAAGCTCGGATCTCATTCTAAACTAAGGTTATTATGTCTGCAATTCTGGGTAGTCAGAAACTGACACTCTGTAGGAAAAATGGCATATCTCGAGTTCTACTAAATGAAATCAATTCAAATCAATTTTGTACGAACGATAACTTTAAAACCTAGGTTTGGACATAAAAATCACACTTAGATCATTTTTCTATATTTAATTATGATAAATCAAATTTCGGGACATAAACTAAAAATAACTAAAAAAATCTGGCCTTTGTGGGTGTTAGTTTCCTAGCTCATGGTATGTCAAGATTTGACCCTATTTTTTTGCATGCATGTGTTTTATACATAAACATCAAAGTTTTAGAACTCATGCAAGTTGTCAAACTAAAAAATAACCCATGCAACCACACCTAACAACATACCAAACATATACAGCTCCCATTTCAACTCTATAACGCCTTTTTGATTCGTTTTCGGTTCTTATTCTTGGTTGTGTTTTAAGAGATGAGTTGAGTGGAGTTTTAGAGTGATATTGGATAGAAACTTCAAAGGTTTTACTTACTTGTTTGAGGGCTTAATGAATGATGGATGACTAGAGGACTTAACTTTATACGCTTTGGTCTCCAATGACCTTTCTTTCTTGGACCCTTCTTCCTTTTCTTTTTCTTGCTTCTCTCAAACTTGTATGAACACTCAAAAAAACTCACAATCTGATCTCCCTCTCTCTTGACCGAACCGTGAAGGAGAAAATGAGGTGTGTTTGGTCTTGCTTATATAGGCAAAGTAGGTGGTGGGTCTCATAATGAAGGTGTATGCAATTTTTGAATTTTCTAAAATCCTATTGGTTTCATGGTGGGCATTGTTCTTCTTAAGAAATTTTGAGATCAGATCTGCAGAGGGGATGTTTCGGTGGCTCAAAAGCTTATTTTCCGGTAGTTTGGGGTTTAAACTAAGTATTAGTACCAAATTGCGCAAGAAAACACTTTATAAATTAATTTGGTGTATCTTTTTGGTGTCCCTACCTACTAAAATATGTTGTTTTAGTAAGATTATGATTAATTTAGTATTCACAGGAATTATCATAATTTTTATGGCAATTGATTAAATGGGCATAGGCTTTTAAGTCAAATTAAGCTAGTTTGACAATATTTGACTTTTTAACTTATTTTAGTGTGTAAGAATTTTAATAAAGATTTGTTTGCTTTTGTTGGCCTATATTATTATATTATTATGTATATTACTTGTTTTAATAATCTTAGATAATAATAATACTTATTTTGTACAAATTTTTCTCATTTTTTAACTTAAAAAGGCAAAAAGTGACTTTTGGGGCACAATTCCTAAGGTGGCAGGCCATTTAAGGGTATTTTTATTATTTATTGTTATTTTATATTTTACTACTTAATTGTATCTAAATATCTGATTTAGGGTGTTCGTGTCAAAATTTAGTTTTAAAATTTTTTTTGTTGTACGAGGGGTAAAGTGGTCATTTTACCATAATTATGAGAATTTTTAATTTTTACGATGATATTTCTTGTTATTCACTTAATTTAGGATGTTAGAAGTCTTCTCTGAGTATTAGGGCTTTGTTTCTGAGTAGTTGGTCTTTTAAGGTTTTCGGATTGAATTAGGATTTCGAGTTTAGTTAGGGTTTTTGATTTTTCAGCGACCAAAGATTTTATCAACTTACCATTGGTAATACTAAGGTTTAGGCTGGTTTGCTACACGGGTTGTTACAGACCGAGTTGTTACAACTAGGGTCCGAACCGGGTCTTTACAATCTACCCCCTTAAACAAACTTCGTCCTATACTACTCTGTGTGAAAAAGTCGTGGATGATCTACCAGTATTATGCCTTCTTGTTCTCAAGTTGGCTTCCTCACTTTCATGGTGCTACTATAGAACTTTTGTTAATAGAATTCTCTCTCTCTCTCAGAGTATCTTTCTTCGGTGATCTCGAATCTTTATTCGGTTCTCCCCGGGGTTAATTGAAAAGCTTGTCGTATATCGATTCTTGATCGTCTCCTTATATATATATATATATGTATATATATATATATATATATATTAATAGTCTATGTCGAGTCGTAAAATCCTATCCCTCTTCTTGGTGAGCAGTACTGGTGTTCTCCATGGCGATGTGTTTGGGTGCGGTTCCCGGTTGGAAGTCAGTTGAAAACTTAATCTCTCGATGTGGGGGTATTCTGGGCAGTTCTTCCAGAAACATATTCTCGTACTCGCACACAACTCGCGGTAACTCAGGGGTTGACAAGGCATTCGTATTAGCAAGCATACAAGCTAACTTTCCTTGAATTCGTACGATAGTGCCATCCTCTGTTCGTGCCCGTATCTTCTCTTGTCGCAATCGATGATAGGGTGATGTCCACAGAGTCAATCCACTTCGAGGATCACGTCGTAACCGTTAAACTCCATGACTCGTAGGTCGCATGACATAAGGGTATCGGTACTCTTAACGTGCACGTTCTACAAATAAAGTTGACTTGCGTGTGATATTCTACGGGTGTAATGATGCTTAGAGTTTGATTTAACACTTCGGGTTCCAAGGACAGAGATTGCATGCATGCCAAGATATGAAAGAATGGGATGCTCTAGAATCAAATAACACTTCTACTAAGGTTTTAAATAGCACGAACATACCTTGCATAACTTGGGTGCCTTCTACTTCCTCCTCCTGCAGAGCAAAGATGTGTCTTCCTTGGGGCCTCTGGTTTTTGTTAAGCAGTGGCATTTCCCTCATATTTTGTTGGTTAGTTGCTAGTCGTGTGACCTGAACTGGTTGCGGGTATCTTGGTGGCTGGTTCTGGGGTTGCTTCTACTACTGGGAGTGGTTGTTCAGAGTCCTTTATCCTAGGCGCGGGCACTCAGACCTCTTATGTGCTAGTTGGTGACATTTAAAGCATACTATAAATTTGGTAGAGGAGTCCCTTGGCCACTCTTGTCTGTTCTCCTGTTGATATGGATTCTTTGGAACGAACACTTGGTTGCTTTTTATTGGTCCTCCAAAGCTGGTGTTTCCTTTCTTTAGGTTCCAAATGCTTCTAGAGTAAGCTAAGTCTGTTCCCGCCAATAGGGCTGCTTGTACTACTTGAGTGTAAGTCGAAAGTTATAAGCAAATGACTCTAGTTCGGATAGAGGGTTTTAGGCCCCACTCAATCTTTCGTGTCCTTGATTCTTCATCCGGTATGATGATCGCGACAAATCGGCTCAACTCTTCACAGGGGTTGATGTATTGGGTTACTAACATAGATCCTTGTTTTAGCTCCAAAAATTCTCTAACTTGTCCCTGTTGAAAAGGAGCTGGGAAGTACTTTTCCAAAAATAAATTTTCAAACTGATTCCAAGTCAGAGCTGTTACATCTTGGGTGTTGTTAATCATAGACCACTAGTAGTCGGCCTCTCCTTCAAGTACGTGTGCTGCTAGTGCTACTCGATCGGCGTCGGTCTGCACTCTCACGGAGTTAAATAACTTCTTGACAGTTCTCAGCCATTCTTCGGCTACTCTCGGTTTAGCTCCTCCCTTGAACGTAGGTGCTCGTTGTTTTCTGAGTTTTGATAAGAACCATGCCCTATCTCATATGTGAGGACGATTAATGCTGGTGGCAAGTTCACGCAAGACCTGAGCTAACCCTGGCGCTTCTTCGTCTATGGGTCCATCTGTTGGCCACTGATGGTTAGGTCGTTTACCTACCATCTGAATAAAGAGAGAAGGTGTTATGGCTTGTGAGTCATCTTTTTTTTTAAAAGTCTTGATTGTCTTTATGTTTTGGGATCTTGTAGAGTTAATTTAAGATTTATTCATTTGTATTTCATAACATTCAAGTTCGAGAACATAACCTGTTGAGAATACAAGTTTTTTTTAGAACAATTACAAAGAGCGAGGTACATAACACATAGGGGTCGAACCAGAATAGGTGTGGATAAAATCATTGGAGTTTGACCGCATAGTCCCACGTTACTTCCAAGTTCCGTAGTATTTTCATTGTGCTTCTACGTGCCACACTCCCTGCGTGTCTCATGCGAGCTTTATCAGTGATGGCGATAGGAACCTTTGTGTAGGTCTCTGTTAAAGATGCTGCATGAGCCCCTACTTAGCAGTTCTTGCAGTTGGGGTTATTGATCTTCAAAACACGTTAAGCGCGGATGTTGGCAGACATTCTGTGCTCTAACTCCAGGTAGAGATCTTCTTTGCGACTCGATGATGCGCCGGGTGGTTCTTCTGAGGATGTGTAGGATTCGAGTTTCTCGTGATGGCGCTAAACTCTAATAACTATCGTTTCTCATTGATCTAAGTCTAAGGGGAGGCGACTGAGATTCAAGGAAAGATTCCCAGATGGTTCAAAAGATAGGTTGGATGAGGTCAAATGGTCACGGTAAAGGCAATCATCGTTGACACAAATTGAGTGGTCATTTGGGATTCAAATGTAGGTGAAACAAGAGGATACAGTGAATTATACTTAAACAAATGTCCTTGGAACTAATACAGTATAATTAGATTCTAATAAAAGAGATGTTAAGCAATGGGCAGCCAAACTAGATATTTGCACTGAAGTTATGTCGGCCTAACGTACTTCAATTCAAGTATCCAAGTTTACTTCCCTGGTAACGATTTCAACAGTGTACAAAGAATTCACAAAATTACTCCAATAGATTGTGGTTTCAGAGTCGAGAGAAAATGAACGATGGGAAAAGATTTTATCAATGTCGAATGTTCGGAATAGGTAATTAACAAAGAATTGATATCGAGTTCTACAAAAGAAGAGTTTGTTCATGGATGATGGCTTGAAGCGGAGGAGAATCAAATGCGAATACCGGTCATTATCGAGGCATGAAAACTTGAGGACAAGGGTATTTTCTAGGGTTGAATTTTCGATAGGGTTACCAACAAGACTTGGTGCATAAAGGTTACCAACGAACGACACTTGACGGTACTGTTGAGGACTGATGATATAAGAAGGAAGGACATGCAAAAGAACTTCAAAAAGTTGACACAAGGGCTTGGGGTAAATGAGAAAAGGACTTATAAAGATGAAGTTGCGGGGTTCTAACAGTGGCTCTCGAGGTGATATTTAAAACTTCTCCTAGTACGTACACCTGTTTATGCCTCTTAAAATAAATTAACTCGTTGCATGAATCTCTGGTCTTCAATCTAGATGCCCTTACTCGTTTTTTGCATGTAGATTCCTTGCTGCTCCCGAACTTGGTAGCGTCCTAACGTGACTTGCTATAAGACTTAGATGTAGCAGATTTTAGTTCTTATAATGTATAGATGATAATAATAAATAATACAACGCATCCTATAGAGCTCCAACGTGATAAAATGCATAGTTTCCCAAAACCCATGACCTAAAGGTTTACTAAACCTAGGCTTTGATACTAACTGTGATACCACGTCCTCCTTGGCACGTTGAAACATACATAAGTATAGATAAATGATTATAGCAATTCATTCATTGTTATATATGATAAATATTACATCGTTAGAGTTTCTCAATTGTTCAAAGGTACATAGCGTTTGTAGTTTCACTAAGAAAATTCAAAAATTACAGTAAGTATAGGGAAGCTGAACAAAAAGAACAAATGGACAAGATTTAAATCTTCAGCAAGCATTGTCAGGGTCTATTGGCTCTTGCCACTCACCATGTTCTTCAAAACTTTATTCTTCTTCAGGGGCGACTTTCTCAAAGGACTCCTTCTCCTCACATGTGGCACGAATGCCATGAGCTAGAGCCTAGTAGAAAATAATCTAAACCTTCTAACCAATCTCACAAAAAAATATTCCACAATGCATATCATCAAACACTCAATACATTTGAAAGTCAAGGGGACAGAAAAATTCAACACTTATAGCATGGCAAGCAGATATAAGAACAAGTATATTAGTATGTGATGGCATAGATGCAATACAAGTGCCAAACTCGACATTCATCCAAAATCATAATATGAGTTCCACGCTGGGAATCTCCAGGGTAGACTTTATGGGAGTTGATTACAAAAGCTATCATCGCGCTTTGTTGCGAGTAATAACCTCATCGCCTAGTTACATACCGCAACTATTTTATTTAATCACAACGGCGTGGGGCCCAGCGCCACTTTGGGACTTATTGCCATTACCCGCAGGGACTTATTGTCATTGCCTCAGGGACTTATTTTCATTGCCGTGATGAACTTAATACAGAGTCACCCACCTTAAGACTCGTGATGCCTTCGTCGGTGTTAACCCAAAGTCTAAGCCATCGAAACCAGAACACTAGCGACAAACCTGTGATGCCCAACAATACCCATGATAAATAATTTTCCAACACCGGGGACGTGCCTAGGGTTCTCACAGAAAATATATCCCAAAACAGTTACAAAACTGGCAACTAGGGATGCCCTAGACTCAAAACCAAGAAATAAAAGAATTCCAACATATCCTAACCCACAACGTTTTATGCAGAATGGACTCTGATATGCCAAGATGCAAGTGTGATAATACTCATGGTGCACAATATGCACTTCAAGTACAACTATCAATAGCATGTCTTTAAACTAAGCATGATATAGCATATGGTACAACTTAATAAAGCATGAAGTACAAGCATGTGAAGCACAAGTTGTAATTAATAAGACATGACTCAAATTTAGTGGCATGGACTCTAATCATCATATAATCATTCTAAAATATTAACCAACCAAATTGAATCAATTAAGGCCTATACTTCAAGTCCTACAATAAAACATGTCAATCTCACGCAACAATTTAAGGGTAAATATTCAAGTGTAAATTTAAAAAACATAACTGTATTTTGGGGTACCTAGACATGAAATTAAGTTCTGATTTTTGGATACCTTTTAGATAAAAATATTTTTCTACAACTTTTATATTTAACACTAAGGTCATATCCAAAGGGAAATGGGTCATTAGTTTCATTTAAGAGAAAATGATTCAACACTTTACAGAGAAAAGTACAAAAAATAAGCCTCAGTTGGTCTCGATTTTGGGGCATCAAATCAAGTGATACAGGTCTAATTTTTGGATATGTTCTAGTTTAATGTGTCCCCTACAAGTTTCATGAATAGTGATAAGAGTAGTTATTTGGAACAAGTTAGAGATATTGGCCATTTTATAAAAATGGTTTAGTTAGCTACAAAATGCTCAGCAGAACCAGGTTACATCAGAGAGTTCACAAATGGTTTGGAGGACCATTCGTGGGTATCTAGGTCTGATGTTTGGACAGTAAATAGTTGAATATGTTATTTATACTTTCCATGAAAATCACCTTTGGATTTGGTTACTAAAAATAAAGGTTTCTGGTCATACAAAAACATGTGACAGAGGGATCTGTTACTCAAAGATCCACAACAGTGACGTTAAGATACATTTTGACCTATGAACTCTCAATATTGTGGGCTTATTGTTATAGTATAGATATATATACATGTTGGCTACAACTTTCATGTTTTAACCTAAGCTCGGATCTCATTCTAAACTAAGGTTATCATGTCTACAATTCCGGGTGGTCAAAAATTGACACTATTTAGGAAAAATGGCATATCTCGAGTTTTACTCAATGAAATCAGTTCAAACCAATTTTGTACAAACGATAACTTCAAAAACTAGGTCTGGACATAAAAATCACACTTATATCAGTTTTCTATGTTTAGTTATGATAAATCAAATTTCGCGATCGAAACTCAAAATAGCTAAAAAAAAATAAGGCCTTTATGGGTGTTAGTCTCCTAGCTCATGGTGTGTCAAGACTTGGCTCTATTTCTTGGCATGCATGTGTTTTATACATAAATATCAAAATTTCAGAACTCATGCAAGTTGTCAAACTCAAAAATAACCCCATGCAACCACTCCAAACAACATACCAAACATAAACAACCCCTATTTCAACTCTACAACGCCTTTTTGATTCGTTTTCGATTCTTATTCTTGGTTGCCTTTTAAGAGATGAGTTGAGAGGAATTTTTGGGTGATATTGGACAGAAAGTTCATAGGTTTTACTTACTTGTTTGAGGGCTTAATGAATGGTGGATGACTAGCAGACGTAGCTTTATGCACTTTGATCTCCAAAGACCTTTCTTTTTTGGACCCTTCTTCTTCTTCTTCTTCTTCTTCTTTCTTCTCTCAAACTTGTATGAACACTCACAATATGATATCTCTCTTTGTTGACCGAACCATGAAGGAGAAAATGAGGTGTGTTTGGTCTTGCTTATATAAGTAAAGTGGGTGGTGGGTCTCATAATGAAGGTATATGTAATTTTTGAATTTTTAAAAAAAATTTGAGATCAGATTTTCAGAGGGTATTTCGGATGGGGCTTGTTTGGGAGGAGCAAAAGCTTATTTTGCATTAATTTGGGGTCTAAACTAAGTATTGGACCAAATTGTGCATGAAAATACTTTAAAAATTAATTTGGTACATTTTTTTGGTGTCCCTACCTACTAAACTTGTTATTTTAGTTAGATTATGATTAATTTAGTATTTTTATGAATTATTATAATTTTTATAGCAATTAATTAAATGGGTGTAGGCTTTTAAGTCAAATTATGCTAGTTTGACAATATTTGGCTTTTCGACTTATTTTAGTGTGTAAGAACTTTAGTAATGATTTGTTTTTTTTTGTTGGCCTATATTATTATATTATTATGTATATTACTTGTTTAAATAAATTTAGGTCATAATAATCCTTGTTTTGTACAACTGTTTCTCATTTTTGAGTTTAAAAAGATAAAAAGTAATTTTTTGGGCACAATTCCCAAGGTAGCCAGCCATTTAATGGTATTTTTGTTATTTTTGTTATTATTTTGTCTTTTGCTACTTAATTATATCTAAATATCTTATTTAGGGTGTCCATGTGTCAAAATTTAAATTTTTAAGACTTTTTGCTGTACTAGGGACAAAATGGTTAATTTACTTTAATTATGATAACTTTGGATTTTTAAGATGATATTTTATGTTATTGACTTAATTCAGAATTTTAGAAGTCTTTCTTTGAGTATTATGGCTTTGCCTTTGAGTAGTTGGTATTTTTACTATTTTCGGATCAAATTAGGGTTTTGGGTTTAGTTAGGGTTTCTAATCTTTCAGTGACCTTAGACCTTGTCCGTTTACCGTCATTAATACTAGGGTTTGGGCTAGTTTACTACATGGGTCATTACAAATTGGGTTGTTACGACTAAGGTCCGAACCGGGTCATTACATTGTTTGAGGGGCAATTTTAGGTCATGCAAGGGCTGGGGAGTCAGTTTAAGGACATGAGGAGGACCTATCATTCTAGGTGCATTTTAAGGTCGTGTGAGGATCAACAAGTTATGTTAAGGTCATGAGAAGGACCAAAGAGGTAAAAGGGCATTTTATAGTCATGCGAGGACCAACAAGTCAGTTTAAGATCATGAGGAGGGTCGAAGAGGTAAAGGGGCATTTTAAGGTCATTCAAGGACGAGGGAGTCATTTTAAGGTTATGAGGAGGACAAGTTGTTCTAGGGGCATTTAAGATCATGCGAGGGTCAGCAAGTCAGTTTAAGGTCGTGACGAGGACTAAAGCGGTAAAGAGGCATTTTAAAGTTATGCGAGGACCGACAAGTCAGTTTAAGGTAGTGAGGAGAACCGAAGAGGTAAAGGAGCATTTTAAAGTCATGTGAGGACCGACAAGTCAGTTTCAAGTCATGAAGAGGACCGAAGAGATAAAGGGGCATCTGAAACATAAGAAGGAGCTAACAAAGGGTCTTTGATTCATTCAAAAACCCACACGAGGAAAGTTTCAAGGTCCAAACAGGTGTGGTGTACAAAACAAAAATGGCGACCGTTACTTCTGGATGTCGCAGCCTGTACTGTTTTACCCTAAGGAGATGGCGGCCTGAACATAAAGTTCAGGGCCGTAAGAAACATTTGAATAAAAGCTATGGCCGTAGCTAAACAAAGTTGCGGCATGGGTCAAGTTGTTACGGTCGTATGTTTTAAAGTTTTCAGAGATAGGTTCAAAATTCTTCATTCGCGCAAACAATCAAACGACTCTCTCTTCTTTCCTTTGACTTTCTCTCTCTTGGCTCCCTCTTTCGACTCTTGCTCTAACTGTCTCTCTCTCTCGACTCTTGGAACCAAAGATGTTTCTCCTTTCTCTCCGTTCGATCGTGTTTTCGGTTCTCAAGGGCGATTTCTGCTTCAAATTCGTCGGGAGGAGCGTGGCAGCGCCGGCAGAGGTGAAGGCGGCGCGGATGGTCGTGGTGGTGATGGTGGTGCCGGCAGTGATGGCAGAGATGATGGGGCTATTGGCGGCGATGGAGTGGCAGTGGTTGGCGCAGTTGGGGCCGTAGGTGTCGAGGCAGTTGTGGACGAGGCTGAGGACCTTCTCGGGGGTGGTACTCTGGGTATGGTGCAACCAGTGCTTTCGCCTATTCTCCGGGTTGAGGGTATTGGTTCATCGCTGGGATGCTGCTTTTTGAGCCTAGGGCATGTAGCCTATTACTCCTCGGGGTGACCCTGTTGTGGTACTCAGTCCTTTCTAGCTCACCTTTACATTTTTGCACTTTTCCCTTCTACTTATATTTATTTGCCTTAACTGATGTGGCTCTTTTTCTTCTTTCAGTGTGGACGTGGCAAAGGGCCGATGACTCAAGGCAATTGTACATCACCTGCTGCTCTTGTCGCACCGTCAACATGAACTTCTGCTTTGACTTCTATTGCCGCTACTTCTTCTAGAGTTGGGACCTTTAGCGCGATGCAGACGGGCACCGGCACAGAGGAGGGGACGGGGTCAACGGGGTCGTCTGACGAGTCATCTCAGGAGACTATGTTGTCCGGAAGAAGAGGACATAGCAGGAGTGACAGACTTGTTGTTGTTCTACCACGATTTTCTTCTCTTCTTTACTGTTCATAGAGGCCTGTGTGCCTATTCTTGTTTGGGTCTGCGTGCCTATTCTTGTTAGGGCCTGCGTGCCCGTTTGATACATTCTGATACTTTGTTCCGGTTTATTACATTGTTCTTAGTACACACTGATACACACCAGTACACTGCTCTTGATACACACTGATACATGGCTCTCTATACTGCCACTGATACATACCGACATACTATTCCTGACACACTGCACAGATACGATGGATGGGGCCTGTGTGCCTTTGATTCTTCTTTTGGCCTGCGTGCTATGACACACATGTACTGTAGATATCTCAATTTGACCTCACCTAATCTTAGGTGAATCCGATGATGAAAACAGGTGAAATGGTATCTCAGTATGATCCTCGAGAAGTGATCCATGCACGGTATTTGAACCCAAAACCTTCAAACCAATGAGATTTTGTCGAACCAACGAAACTTGCTGCCCAAGTAAGGCGACCGCCATGTTCATTGTGGTAACCGCCAATTGAACCTCTTGGAAGCCTTAGCCAAAAGTGGTGGCCGCCACCTTTAATCATGGCAACTGCCAATTTTCATTATGTCGACCACCAATAGAATCTTTTGGAACCTTCTTTCAACATGGCGACCACCAAGTCCAATATGGCTACCGCTAACTCCAAATGGCCTTACGTGTTCAAAAAATGTGGTAACATCTCATTGGCTGAAGAACTCTATAAATACCATACATCTGGTACGTTTTCAAGGACAGAATTTGAGTGAGAGGTTTTGAGAGTGAAGCTCTGCCGAGTCGCCGAGCAATTCCGAGCC
>JAOTRH010100071.1:0-15972 GCA_034768845.1 Heliamphora exappendiculata
CTATTACATGGCTCGACTTGAGAGAGAGAGAGAGAGAGGGAAAAACTCTTACGTCAACTCCCACTCCCTGTATCTTCACTCTTTATATGTGCACACTCAAGCTCTCTCCGTTCTTTCTTTGTACTTGCGCGCGCACAACTTTTTTCACCCCACCAAAACTCTTTCTACCTTTCCCCTCACGTCAACTCTCATTCTTTGCGTCTTCACTCTGTGTACATACACACTCAAGCTCTCTCTCTGTTTGTTCTCTGTACTTGCGTGCACTCACTTTTTTCACCCCCACCAAAACTCTTTCTACCTTTCCCTTCACGTCAAAACTCTTTCTACCTTGGCCTTTTTATAGGAAATGTTTACACGAGGCACAAGGCTGCTGCCTTGAGAAACTAAAGCTGCGTACTGTCTTGAGAAGTTACAACTCATGCCTTGAGATGCCAACCTCCTATCCAAACATTGAATGGGTGTGGGCCCCTGTTAATTCTCCCCCTCCACACCCATTGGATAGGGAGCGCCGTTGATGACTCCCTATCTAGAGTCTATCTCGACCAGATCTATGCAAACATCAAACTTGTCTCTTGACAATATTTTTTTCATTATGTTACTGTATTCTTGTCAATATGAATATTTAGCAACATCAACAACTTCTCCATTTCTTTGCATATCCAATGATAACGAATAACAATGTGCTTCGTACGAAAACGATACATCGAATTAGGGTTGAAAGAAAAACTAATTAAATCGCTTTTCTTGCTAAATTCGGTTTGCTCGGTGTGTAACATACTAATATGTAAACAAATTATTGTTTGGTTAGGCGCACAGTGCGTGTAAAGGATGACCAAACTTGCTTGAATCGCAGTACATTTTTACTTTTTTATTGCATTGGAGAATATAAATCCCTCCACTATCTTGAATAGAGCACGACCAACTACCACTTTAGACTTCTCTCTCCTCACTCCCCTCATCTCATAATCCAAATCTTCTAGCCCAAGTATCTCGAATGTAGCACCCCACCCACCCTTCACACTTCTCTCTCATACTCCAAATCCCCAATGGCTTTAATTTGCATGCAGTAATAATGACTCCATTCTTCAGTATTTTCACCATGGATTCTAATGGAGTTCGTTGTTCCACCATGCATTCGGGACCCAACTTCCTTGATAAGTCGCAATACTAGTTCATCGTATACCTTTGATTGCGCCTCCTCATCTCCTCAATACCGACAATTGTTTTCGGTTACTCTGGTGAGCTAGAGCGCAAATAATAGCATGGTATGGTTTGTGAACTTGCTTTTTTCTTGGGTGAAAAACAATTAGTTCGTGAAATTGCCTAAAATCATTTTTGTATTAGGGTTCAAATTTCTAAATTGATGGTTAAAATTGTGGATTTACATTCTAACAGAAAGTGTAAATAATAAGAAATGAAGTTTTACACAACGCTAAATTTGATGCATGGTTTCTAAAATTTGAATAACCAATAGAAAAGTATGCATTTGACGAAAATACTATTTGATGAAGTGCTTCTTAACGAGTTTCAATTCAAATGAGAATATAGTTTTCATGACAATGTCCTCTTTTTTTCTTATCTGTTTTGTGTTTGTTCTTCAAGCCACCCTGAACACATTGGCCTGTTTTGTTTTTCAAGTTCCAACATTGAACACCGACCAAATCAAATCGGTGCATTGCACAATAGGTTTGGTTCGGTTAATAGCTATATACGGTTATTTTCGGTGCACAAATTTACAAAGCCGATATGATTGGTTCGGTGTTGGGTTCTTTCCTGACCCTGACTGAATCGAACCAATTACATCCCTACATCGAATTCTTGCTGTGATACCACGTGTTGGATTGGGTCGAGCTAGATCGGGTTGGCTCAGGTTAACTTTATTGGAGAAGATGATTGTCATATGAGGTTCGTGGTGTCACGCGTAGTGATTTGGGTGGTGCATGCAGCCATGTGATGTTCTTAGGGTCTTGCTGTATGTCTTCGAGCTTGTCTTGATGAGATTTGCATACAGCCTTCAAAAGCTGATCTCGACCAACTTGAGTTCTTGACAAATCTTGAGAAAAACTCAAAATTAGCTGTCACAAGTTATTAGGAACGAATTAAGTACGCAAACACAACAAGAGAGACAAGGGCCAAGCTATTACGTGATTCAGCTTCCACACACAGAGAGAGAGAGAGAGAGAGAGAGAGAGAGAGAGAGAGAGTTTCACACTCTGTCTATGACTCTATGCTCACTCTCTATGTACAATAACACACTCAAGCTATCTCTTAGTTCTTTCTTTGTACTTGTGCACACTCACTTTTTTCACCCCACCAAAACTCTTTCTTCCTTTTCCTTTTATAAGCAATGTTTGCACTAGGCACGCAAAGCTGTTGCCTTGAGAGTCTTGATAAACTAAAGCTTAGGCCTTAAGATGCCAACCTCCTATCCAAATATTGAATGTGTGTGGACCCCCCCATTAGTAGTACAACTAGATGCTTATCCAAGAAGTTAACCCCCCTTTTTTGCTTATTGATGCCTATCCTAGTAGGTACTTTTTTTTTTTCTTTTCCTTCCTTATCAACACTTCTTGAGTGAGGCTGTTTTTATTGATGCTTATCTCACTATTGCATGTTATTTAGCCTCTTTCAATTTAAGGCTGCTTTGGAGCTTTTACATGGGACTCATTTTCCTTCCTCTCTTCTCTCTAAAATTTTTGGTTGTTTTTGCTTTGTTCATGCTCTCAAATATTGTCGTGGGAGGTTGGATTCCAAAGCTGTAGATGTGTTTTCATTGGTTATTTTGCTACTCAAAAAGGTTATAATGTCATGACCCTTGCACCCATCGATTGTTTGTTAGTATAAACTCTCCTTTTGAGAAATTGAGAGTCCTTTTTCCCTATATCTCAAATATCTCTTCTTGGAAGAGGACCACCATGATGAATAGATGTTAACATACCATCAAGGAGTCTAAGTCTTATGTGCCTATTTTTACTGGAACGACATGTAGTCACAAGGAAGGGAGGAAGAAAGAGTATGTTGAAAAGGAAAGGCATTAGGATTGCTAGAGTTTATTTAGCTTGTGTCTTTTATATTTAACTGGATAATTTTGTAATTCTCTATTTGTGACTCATATATATATATATATATATATATATATATATATGTTGTGGGGGTGTAGAAGCTATTTTCAAGTATCTTGAATGTCACCTTAACTATCAATTATTCTCCCTCTCTAGTTCCTCTCTTCTTCTTCTTCTCTTTTCTTTTAACCCTAAATCACTATTTTATAATTCAACTTGATATCGGAGTATCGATCCTAACTTACAAAACTGCCCAGTTAAATATAAAAGAAATAAACTAAATAAACTCTAACAAAAACATTAGTGTATGATTGAAAAGTGATTTTAATACTTTGTTCTCAACGTCATCAGGATCACACAACTCAAGATCAGACTGTTTTGCGTGCCATCTTGTCCATTGTCATCACCGGTTCTATTTTTAAACTTCTATTAATTCAACCGGTAATGATCCTCCTACTATTACTCTTGAGTTTGGACAAATCTATTATTCCTATTGCTCTTAGAAAATGAGTTAAAAGGTGTACTCTACGTCCCTTTTCTCTTTCTCGATTTATTTGATATGAATCATTTTCTCCTTCATCTTGTGCCTTTGTTTCTTCACATTCTTCTTTATCCATTCTACATAATTGGAAAGAAGCTCTCACAAATCCTAAGCCCATGCTAGGTTTTCAAATTAATTTGTAGGGACAAAATGTCTCCTCAAATTATTAGTCTCGGGACTAATTTGGAAGGGTATAATGATGAATAGTATTCGTCCCATCCCGCATTCGATTAGAGTACTAATTAAACATGTGATATATCCAACTTAGTGTTTGGTAAGATATTCTTCAAGTGGGATTAAAACTAGCAATTTATATAAATGTCCACGTTACAATGTAAGAAGTCCAAGTTTAACCAATCATTTATTCTTATAAGTACAGATGTGCTTTTGAAAACATTTACACATTTATAGCCATATTCATCAAACTACTGTGCTAGAGTAAAAATGTTTTGCATCAAAGAAGAAAGAGAGAGAAAGACATAAGAAAGAGAGAAATCCAGCTAAAGTAGGAACATAACCAATTAGGAAGAAAGAGAAGTAGAAAACCAAGCCAATAGTGTATAAAAGCCAAGGGTAGACTGCTTCAACCACATAGCATTACAACAACTTGATGAAAAAAAGTAGAATGATCAACAGTAGAATGCTATAAATTATGGTCAAGCACAATAGAGCTAATCCGATCAAACCAGACATGCGGAGACTATTTCAGACCAAACAGAGCCTTATGCAAGCCACAACAAAGTGATCACTGCCAGAGACAATATAACTAGGAGGCTAATCCATATACACCTTTTTCTGAAGATCACCATAAAGAAATGCATTCTCGCGGTATAATGGCTGTAGGTGTAGGTATCACGGATGAACCAGAGTAGTGAAATCTTGAAAGATGGAGTGAACTACGATGGCCCGAAAACCACTGGAGGTGGAGGAGGTGAGAGCTGAGGGTAGCTTTAGAGAGAAAGAGGGTGGGAATAGAGAGCAACCGGAGGTATGGAGAAGTTGTGTCTTATGGAGAGGTGGTGAGATAGAAGATGGTGTGTGTCTTGGAGGGCTGAAGTGTACTTGAAGATGGTGTGATACGGAGAGAACACTCGTATCTTGAAGATCACTAAGAACGATGGGTGCCCTATCGGCCATTGGTTCTATGGATACGATCTTTCGCCTCTAGTGGTTTGTATGATATGCTAGGAGGAGTATCATACGACGTATCGTATCATACGGTTTGCAAGTGTCTATGGATTGGTTGGCTAGATGTCATCTCCTAAGCTTCTTGGAGCTTTGTGTCTTGGTTGGTGCTATTCTCCCTATATGGCTGGTTAATTGAAGTTGTTTGGGGGCCACTCTATTGACAAACCATAGAGCTTTAGTCTCCAAATCACATGCCTCCTTAGTCTCGAGCAGATGGGGGAGGTGCTTAGACCTTGCTTCCGGCCTAGGACCATGTTGATGTTGGAGATAGTGTGGGCCATAGGCCACGAAGACCCAAGGAGTGCGAAGGTGCTAGGGCTGCCGCGGCCTAGGACCATGCTGGAGATGGTGGTGGCCCACTTGCTCGGAGGCAAGCCGAGGAGATCGACCCATTTGCCACTTGCTACTTGTTCGGGGGCATATAGAGATGGTGACAGCCCATTTGCTTAGAGGCAAGCCGAGAAGGCCGGTTTACTTGCCCGGGGGCAAGGCAACTGGATACCTACAATGGCTAATAATTACGAACTGCAATAGATTAAAGAATATGAACAGAATTAAGACTGGTCATGGGAGAAAATGTCTCTAAATAATAAACACCGTAGGTCTAAGTCCTTTGGCCACTAAGCGTGCCTTAATCATGTCAACAAAATCATAGAGAAGATACTGGACAATGTACACCAAGCGCCGACTCATAAACCAACTGCTTGCTTTCCAAGAGTAAGTGTAATAAATAAGCTTCTAAGCCTAATCCTTATAAAGAGTATTCATCTCTTAATCCATAGTGTATTTTCATCCAGATAAGAACGATGGCAAAAACTGCTTATAAGGAGAACGAATATAAATAGTAGACAAGGCACAACTAAAGGAATGAAGATAAAGGACAAATATAATATGACACATAACGAGCAATAAGATGTTGAGGTAGGCATGTTTACCTCGCTGCAAAGCGACATGCATCATCTGGAGAAGTAGTAGAAACTTCTGACAGAAAGATGATATGTTTGGGCCATATGATACAACGAGCCTATCCCGAGAGCATAGATATACCTATAATATATATCTATAATGGATGAATAGATGGTATGTGAAGACGAAGAGGGAGAGGAAGAGGAAGAGGAAGAGGAAGAGGCAAGAGGCAAGAGGCAAGAGGCAAGAGAAGAGTAGGATTGGTTGGCTCTCCATTACGACCACAATTAAGGTTGGAGGATAATGCCGTACCAAATGAAGTAAAGAAGGAGGTCGATTTAAAAAATGTGATCTCGACACTAACAAAGAAAACTTTTAATGATAACAAACTATATCCTTTTTGAGCACGAGAATACCCAAGAAAAACACACTTATGAGTTCGATGAGATAACTTATCAAAACCTGAATCAAGAACGTGGAAGAAAGCAACACAACTAAACACTCGAGGAGTGAAAGAGAGGTGAAAAACCAAGGTATAATAAGGAAAATAAAGACTTGTGATTCAAAGCTACTTAAGGCACATAATTAATAAAATGACATGCAGTAAGAACAACATCACTCTAAAACTATTTTGGTACTTACATGTGGAATAATAACTTATGCGCAACCACTAACAAGTGTTGATGCTTACACTAACTACACCATTCTACTAGGAGATATGTGTAAAAAACTAGTTTGATGAATAGTGCCACGGTTAATACAAAATGAGACAACAAGAGACTATATATACTCTAAAAGCGTTATTAGATGGAAGGATTTTGATGCGCTTGCCAAAATGGGTAAACATTTCATAATAAAACTAGGTGAGAACAAATGGCAACTCCAATAGTTGTTTCATTAAAACTATTCAAGTCATATAAGAGTAATCTTCAACAAATATAACAAAATAGAAATATCTATTAAAGGAGTTTGGAAAGGACCCCATATATTTGTATGACCTATGGCGATGTTTGTCTAACTGACAAGTTTAACACTCCAAACTAGACAAAGAAATCGAAGTAGGAAGAGTTAACTTAAGTTGGTCAAAGATAGATCACCTAACAAAAAATGCCACTGAAGAGTAGGAACGGTAGCATTCAATGTAGATGATGCGATGGGGAGATGAGCGATCAATATTAAGAAAGTAGATGCCATCCTTATCGTGCCTGAACCATCATCTTGGTTTGAAGGTCTTGAAAAACACAAGAAAAGAGAGAAGAAGTTATAGAGCAATGCAAAGATTTAGTCAACTAACTAACAACAAGCAAACTAAAAGAAAAATTTGAAACATAGAGACTAGAGGTAAAGTAAAGAATGGGATGGAGGACACCTTTCACATCGACTGACAGGAAGAATTATTAGCTAAAAAATATGCTGCCTAATACGAGTCAAATAAAAAAAGAGGAATTACCTGACCATATGAGAACTAGCTTCAAAATCTAGAACCCATGATGGAGATGATAGGCACACATGCGATATTACTTGAATTGGCTAAGATAGCAGTGGAAGTGGAACTGAAAGCGGAAGAAGGATAAGCAGTACGCAATGTCTGAACAAGATTACTAAGTTGAGCGGTGAGTGCATCACAAGAACCAGAATTAGGGGCCGTGTAATTAGAAGTAGGTCAAGATGCTAGGGATTGGAACTAAGGACTACCATTGGTAATGTGATGAGTATAACTTGGCTTCTCAAGCTTATTGCCAACAACAGGGTTTAGTATGATTAGATCCCCCATAATAATCACATTTCCTGTCACCCCGACCTCTTATTCGCTAGTACAAGTTCAACTATGAAAATCCCGCCCACCATGCCCACCACGTGGGCCATTATGAACAATGGCATGATCGCCACTAGTGGAAGCTAAAGTAAATGAATCTATAGAAGACAAGAGGGAGAGCGAGAGTTGCGAGACACAGGAGATGGTTGTTCCAATGATGAGCGCAAAGGATAAGAATAGACATTAGCTGTAATAGGCAATGTTTCATCAGCAAGGATCTGATCTTTGAACCTGCGGAGCTTAGAGTCCAAGCTAGAAAGCTAGGAACCAATCATAAAATTCTTCAAGGGGGTGCTGCTGTTATTTTAAATCAGTAGTAAAAGGTTTAGCTGCAACAATTGGCTCGAAAGATTCTTAAGAGCTGTGATACTTAAATAAGGGCTTCCCGAACTATTATGTGGTGAAAATTTTCTCACAAATATCATAAACATTGGAAAGGTTGCTCTAACTGAGTTAGTAACAGAGTCCTAGATCTTAGAAGTGTCACAAAATTCAACTGTTTGCTGCAATTTTAGGCTCCATGCTATAGTTTAACCATCCCATAACAATGGAATCGTGACACATCCAACCTTCATATCTTGGATTTGTAATAGACGAAGTATCATCGGTCACATACTTTAGTTTGTGCTTTCCACGCAATAAAACTTTTTACCACATGAGCCTATGCAAGATAATTCAACCCATTTATTTGGTAGATGTAATAAATTTGGGCATATTATCATATCTAAGTATAGAGGCTTTGTGAGCCATAACAACCAGAACCAAAAGAAGTCAAGAAATTTTACCACTGAGTGTACCTGATCTAATCGAAACCAAAAACCAACCATGACGCAATAATTGATCAAATTAATGCAAATCAAATATCCCAACAATAATTTTGGTCCACACATAATGGATTTGAAGCATCAATTTGAACAAAACCACCCAAAAGCGACAAATAAAAAAAGAGAGTTGAAAAAGTGAAAATATCCGAAAAAGCGAAACTCATCATATCATTTCTAAAAAATGTGATTTTTATCACCATAATGATCAAAAGAACAAGCCAATCATGGTAGGAAGATCACATGTTTTTGGATATCTGTACAGATGCTGACATATTGACGTTAGCATGATGTGCTGATGTCAGCAATTCTAGTAGCCTCCAGACCAAGTTGAAGTACAAAAATTGAGTTTTTTTACGATTGAAATGGAGAAGAGACGAACAAGAGGAGAAGAGAAAGAGGAATAAGTGAATAGGTTTTAGAGTTCACTTATGATTTTAGGCCCTTTTGCCTCAAAGTATTTATATTAAAAAAAGAATAAGACTGAAGTACAAGAATACGCTTCAAACTGAAATAAGAGATCAATAAGAATAAAAAATAATACACTAACAAGTCCATTCCTCTGTCCCAAAACCCACAAATAGATATGGCCTAAGTAGAAAAAAGCCAATGACAAATGAGATGATAGCTTTGAAAAAATGGCACTTGGGATGAGAGTTACTACTTAGTATCTCATGTATGGGGAAAGAGATCAATGGGTTGTAAATGGGTGTTCACTTTTAAGCATAAAGTAGATGAAATAACTGAGAGATACACAGGTAGATTGGTTATTAAGTGCTTTACTTAGATGTACAGTATTGATTATCAATAAACCTTTGCTCTAGTCGCAAAAATAAACTTTAATTTTTCTCTTCTTTCATGTGCTGCTAATTTGGTTTGATCTCTCCATCAGTTGGATATGAAGAATCTATTTCTTCATTGTGATTTGGAAGAAAGTGTATATGAATATCCCTCTAGGTGTTTTCTCTCGTGCTCAAAGGGAAGGTGTGTAAATTAAGAAAGGCTCTCTATAGGCTAAAATAGTCTCATAGAGTGTAATTTGACAGATTTCTCAAGGCTATGTTGAAATTTGGATACAAACAGAGTTATACAGGTCATGCTACGTTTATCAAGTGAGGTAATGACGAGATTACTAGTCTTACTGTGTATGTTGACGACAGGTCATACTACATTTATCAAGTGAGGTAATGACAAGATTACTAGTCTTATTGTGTATGTTGACGACGTAGTGGTGATATAATGATATGGAAGAGTTATCACATCTCATGGCACGTCTTGCTAAGGAATTTAAGATTAAAGATTGGGATCATTGATACTTTCCTATAATTGAGGTTGCTAGTTCTAGTAAGGACATTTCCATCTCTCAAAGGATATTCTCGATCTTTTGGAGGAAACGTGCATGTTAAGTTGTAAACCAACAAATTCTCCTGGGAAGCCTAATGATCAAGTTAGTAGTGATATTGAGAGAAATCTAAGAGAAGATATCAAAAACTTGTGTACTTATCTTGGACTAGACTTGATGTTACATATATAATGGGAGTTTTTAGTTAGTTCATGTATGACCCTCGTATTATGCATCTTGGTATTGTTTATCATATTTTGAGGTACCTTAAGTTAGCACCTGTGGAAGGAATTTTATTTTCTAATCATGCTTATTTGAGATTGGAAGCATTCATTAATGCAAATTGTGCTGGTTCAATTAAGGATAGGTGGTTTACCTCAAGCTACTAAGCGTGTATATGAGGAAATCTTGTTGATCGGTAAAGTAAAAAGCAGATGGAGTGGCTAGATCTAGGACAGAGGCTGAATATAGAGCTACGCCTCTTGGTATTCGTGAGCTTATGTGGCTTTAAGTGTTACTAGTAGATGGTTTGGGCATTCATGGTGATGGACTTACGAAGTATTGTGACAATTAAAATGACATCTATATTGCTCATAAGTCATAACCTAACAATATGACAAAACTAAGCATATAAAAGTTGACATACATTTCATTAAGGACAACCTTAACCAGTGTTTGATTTGTATGCATTTTGTAAAATTTGAGGATTAGTTAGCAAATGTATTCCTTAAAGGGCTTCGTAGTTTTATTTTTCATCTGATCGTGTACAAGTTGGGCATAAAAGATATCTATGCACCAACTTGAGGAGAGATATTTGTATTATTTTCACGTAAGGTTTTCTTGTCCTTAGCTTAGAACTCATTTATTATAAATACTAATGTTTGGGGGAGAGAAACCTTGCATATTGTTCCTATCAGTCTCTTCTCTCTTTTGTCTCTCTAATCATGCAACAAATTCTAACCGGATGGTATAATCTTGTATAGCTGCCTCTGCTGGACTTTGTTTATGTTTCTTTTCCCTTGCTAAGTGCACGGGATCTTGTTATTAAGGTGTTTTTAAGGTTTATGTGGTTCAATCTTTTGGAACTTTCCCCTCCTCTCCTTTTTCATGTATGTATGTCATCATACTTGTTAGATATTGGTTTTAAGCTTGAAGTTATGTCAATGAGCTGATTCCTTTTGGTTTGGGTTCTTGAAGGGTAAATACTCGAGGTTGAGTTTAAGGAGTTCATTGAGATGTTTCGGGTTGTGTATCACGTATTTGATTTAACTGCTCTTGTGCTTCTCGATACTGGTATCTTGGAATGCTCTCTTTTCAATCCTAGGGAACTGCATTATTCTGTTATTGGATGGTTATGTAACGCCCCAATTTCGAACTAATAAAATCCGAGTAAGAAATAAAATTTTTTTCCAATAAAGGTAACTGTTTGTTTTTGAACACAACCTTTAAAAACATATTAAATTCGTAGCACAAACGTAGTTTAAACATATTTAGGAAAAACCCCGTTCTAAAACAAGTTTTCGAGAAAAGGCTGCCCAGCGGAGGTCGCTCGAGCAGACTCCTCACCACTTGAGCGGTGAGACACCCGAGAACTACTGCCCAAAAACTGTGTTTTCTCTAAGCTTTGGAAAAATAATCACTTTTTCTCCTCCTGTAACATGGTTTTAAGGATAAGAAAAACCGAGGTGTAAACCACACATTTGAGAGTAAAATAACCATCTTTTAACTATAAATTCGAAATCAACTTCAATGCCAAAAGCATCATTAAAAGATTAAAGCTTTGAACCCAATGAACAAACGAGCGTCCTCACATGCAAGCATAACATGAGCATGCGACCTTAAGGCCTTACAACACGGGTATTCTTACCCCGAATTACAATATTTTGAATATTTCAGAAGGTAAGGTTTACATCATTACAATTTCTCTCTCACAAGACACTACATGGATGTAATCCTATCAACCACTCAAAAGGGGTCCAACGACCATCGCCTCAGTCCAAAATCTTTTTTCTGCTATCACCTGAAATGCTGTTATACAACATGAGCCGGAACTCGTAGGAACAAAACTAGCACTGAATATATGCATGACATGTGAAGATGGTTATGCAGGATGCACACATAAGTTTAATCAAAATCAAATCGTTTGACCCAAGATAAACTCTTATTGCATAACCGGGTTTTGCATAAAAGGATTATTGTTCCATACTCCTTAATTTTCGTGAAATTAACCAATTCACCATTCCCAATCAACCTAACACATTTTACCATTCTCAATCGACCTAACACATTTTACCATTCTCTGGTTAAGGTTTTACCAACCTAGTCATTTACAACGCACGCACACACGCACGCTTTGCTGACATTTCTCATATTCCACCAACTCGTGGTTTACAAATATACACCGACGCCGGACAAGCGTATAGACCTACGTAGCGTTACAATCAACCTGGCCACACAGGCCCCATGAGGTAACGGAACGTTCTATACCCCGACAAGGCTAACGTTCTTTCCCGATTTACTAACCGGCGGGCAGAGAACTCAATCTGCGCAGTTTTTCGGTCTTTCACCGTGGAGCAACTCGTACCCAAACTTAAACGACCCTTAGATTTCAAAATCGGTTCTTTTTTATTATCAAATCACATCACATATACGAGTCCAACCCAAAATGGTTCCTCTCGTCAAACCCAACACAACCAACTTATTCATATTACAATACACATACGCGAGTCCAACCCAAAATAGTTCCTCTCGCCAAAGCCAACACAACCAACTCATTTATATTACAATGCACACACGCGAGTCCAACCCAAATGGTTCCTCTTGCCAAACCCATCTCATTACATGTTTTTCATTATTCGCATTTTCAAGATTTTGGGCTTAAACCCCGAATTGACCATCTACATGGTTTAAATTCAATAATTCACCGGTTTTATACAACTAAACCCACATTTTTCACTTGACATCATCACTTGCCATATAAATTCATGGAAGAAATATGTCATTGGTTATCGCAACTCTCAATTTAATCAACAATCAAGTTGATTTCAACATATCGGTTCTTTAACCCCAAAACTTTCAATTTTCATGGTTTAGACCTAAATACCAAACCCTAATTTCCCATTTCTCAATCCAACCATAATTAACAACAATGTTAAGATATAATCATGTTAAATCCTCCATAGATCTAAGATTTAACCACTATTAGCATCAAACCCAAACCTAGAGCTTCAAAAACACTATTTTCATATTTTTACGTTCATAAATTCAAAGATACGACATATATCACAAATGTATTCAAGAAAGGTCTTAGATCCTACCTTAGGGATGCTAGATCCACAAGAAAAAGCCCAAAACGAGCTCCAACCACGAGACTCTCCAACCATATGGTGAGAAGAAAGCTTCCAACGTCTAGTTTGGACCTCCAACGGGCAAAAGATCAAGATGAAAGCAAGAAATCGTCTCAAGAAGGGCCAAGAAAGCTCCAACACTCTCCAAACACAAACCCTAGTTCTCACCTTTGCTCTAGAGAGAGAGATGAAAAGAATGAGAAAAAAGGGCCCTTATGCGAGTTTTAAAAAGTTTGCCCCTCGGCAGTCTGCTCGAGCGGACCCCCACTGCTCGAGCGATCCTCTCTTCCAGGACCTCTCGGCTACCTGTCCGCTCGAGTGGGCTCCTCAAACGCTCCAGCGGTCAGCGGTGGGAAACAAATCGAGAAAAAGCTGCCAAAACTGAATCGAAACATAAGCCAAACACCTCACAGCCATGTTCTCATGCACTGCTAAACCCGTGATCCTTATCATCTATCTTTACATGATTAAAGTTTTAAATAATCCTCAAAATAGAAAGGGACTGGGTCCTTACAGGTTAAGACACATTTCTTTTCTGAGCTGTTAGAGACGATTGTTAACGCCCATAAAGATCTGTTATGGAATATGGGTAAATAGTTTCTCGGTTGTACTTTTGTGATTTCATAGCCAGGCGTAATTGTCCCACCTTGAGGAAGCTCCTTGACCTTTGTTGAACGAAGAAGGTAGGGTAAACATTTGGTTATAGGTTAGGAATGTTGAAAAGTAAGGTGGAAAATAATGATATTATCATGAAGGATGGGACTGTCCTTAGGTGACAAATAAAAATATATATGATATGGGGTTTAGAAATTAAGATTTTACTTTATACTTTATAGCAGTATGTTTAAATAATTGAATATAATGTTGTTTCATTAGTTATTAGGGTAAACATTTTATGTTTAGCTATTTTTGTTACTATGATCTATTTAGCTCTTATTTCTTTGGATAGAATTTAAGTGGTTTGGTGCACAAATTGATTATTTCATTTTGATTTAACTGATTCCAAATGGTAGATTCACAAAGTTAGTTCAGAATTTGTGCAGGCATCGAATAAAACTGATTGTGAATGTTGTAAATTTTGATTAGATAATTGTATTTTAGCATAATAAACGCATTCAATTAACAAGGAAATTAAATTTATATATTTTTCAGGTGTTGAATTTTTACAGCTCAACACATTTAATTATATGATTTGCCAATGAGCTAAATACTAAATTGGCCCAATTCACATTTTAGGATAAGGCCCTAGATTTATTGCATATTAATTTGTCAGCAATTTCATTTTGTGTTAGGACTAAGTATATGGTTTCATCTCAATTTGTAAAAATAGTACTTCTAATCAATATTTCTTTCTAGAAACAGAAATACATAAAAGTAATATTTATGCCATCTAGCATATGAAAAGTGAGTTGCTTGTAATAGGTGTAGCATGGTTTTTGTCTCGCTTTACGCCCCTAAATTGGATTAGTGACTTGTCCGGATTAATAATAATCTAACATACTCTTCTGTTGGTTATTTGTCTTTTTGCAGACGGTACCTTCTTGTCAAAATCTTTATAAGAACTCTTTCACGTGTCATTGTCTTCAAGATGATAAAAGCTTACTGTTTGATGATGCCATCCAATTTCTGGGTATGTATCTCCACTTCCAATGCTGTGATCTAATGCTTCTTGTTACAGGTTCTTCTTTTGATCTAGACAGTTCTTCATGTGTAACTGTTTTCCAGTTGTATCTTGCTTATGGGAATTATATTAATAAATACGTTGATAATCACAAAATGAGAACAATGCCTTCCATAATGTTTTTGAACAGTTCCTTACTGTGAGTATCTGCTTTTTGAATCAATCCACATCCCCCTACCTCGACACACTTGCTCTGCTCGGATGCCTTTATTAAGAAGATTGAGATTAGGCTTGCTTCCAACTTTTTGGGATAACACTTCTGTTTCTGTCATAGTTGTCAAATTATGAATCGAAATTCTAGTTTTGCGAATCATAAATCGAATCGAATTGAGAATTGTAAGATTCGACATGAACTATAAAGATGATGTTTAAACACTTCATATGTATAAAATAAAGTGAATAAATATTAACAAAAATTATATAATAAAAATATGATTACAAAATATAAATGTGAAAAACATTTGCCTTTGTCACAAGAAATTTCAGCTTAAATCCAACTAACCATAAGATTTCTTAAAAATTATTATTTATTTTCCTTTAGAATTTTAAAAAATGGACTAAAAAACTCAAGCAGAGTAAAATAAAAAGAAGAGAGTTAAATATAAAATACTTCAAAACTTATTTTGTATGCTTATTGCTAATAAAGAAAAGTTTATAAAATATGTTGTGGAACTGTTGAGTCTAATGATTAAATTCATATCATTTTAAATTATGTATGCTTCATTAAACTAAAAATAAACAATTTATCAGAAGTGATAGTTTTATCTTAAACATCCTAAAAAGATGCATAAAAAAAGAGTTAAGAATTTATCAGATTTGTCTAGTTTTTATTAAATTCTCTAATCACCAAAAGAGTAACAAATTATGCATTTTTATTTTTAGTTTCACAATAAGTACGCTAAGTTGTATTAAGGCGTTTAAAAAGAAAAAAAAAATGGTAAATAAGAGATTCGTAATTTATTGAATCTAATAATTTTAAGAATTACAAGAATCGTAAAAAGTAAATCGAATCATGAACTGAATCGTAAAATCGTAAGATTCATCACGATTCTATCATAGAATAAATTCGCTTAGGGTAAATTTCACTGACCCCCCTCTGAAGTTTCTGACAAAAATAGAAACCCCCAATGTGGTTTCAAAAATTGCACTAACACCCCATCAGGTTTGATTTTAACATCAAAGAGACCCAAACCGCTACAATATTCGTTCAATTTAACGAAAACTATAAAACCGCCCTCAAAACCGCCCTCAAAACCGCCATCCCCGCC
>JAOTRH010100082.1:0-15971 GCA_034768845.1 Heliamphora exappendiculata
CATCACATATATCACAACTTTCATTATAAAATTTCTCATATTTCATAACGTTTCTACCATGTGACCCAGCACCAAGAGAACGAGATTGATACCAAAAAGATCACATTATTTTAAAAAGGTAACACCCATCATGTATATATATACGTATCAATTTGAAATCCACGTTTATTGTAATAGAAAGCCCAATCAACTAACTCAATGCATGCCTTCCAACACAACCTAGATATATATATATATATATATAGGTGTGCCATAAGCTCAAGGGATTAGAAGTTTAGTAAAAAGGGCCAATAATAAAGAAAATAAGTTTTTCTAAAGCAAATGGGTAAAAAATGGTTATGAAATCTTGACATACCCTCACTATTTTGATCATAACTTTTTGTACAAATAGAATTTTCTTGTGAAAGTAGTCTCATTGGAAAGAGAACTTTTGGGGCTTCGATTTGAATATAAAATTGACCCAATTCGGAGTCCAGATGAGAGAGATATGTTAATTTGAAAATCAAAATTTTGACTAGTGAAACAAACCGCGCCATAGACCGATCAATCGGTTTATCCAGCGGTCTGGCCTCCAGAAAATATCGAGAGCAACCTTTAACCGCCTGATAGACCAATCAATCAGTCTGTCAAGCATTCCTACGCCGAAAATTGATTTTTTCTAGGTTTTGAAGCTAATCCAAACCCATTTTTATACAAAACATGGAATCCAAAGTCTCATAAACCTCTTTTCTCACAACATTTCTTCAAATGGATGGCGCTAAAGCGCGCGACCTATACCTGGCCGTCGGGGCAAGTGCCAAGCCCCGATGAGTAGGAGGGCACAACGGTCGCTGCAAAACCTTGGGCACAAGCCTAGGCGGAGCGGCCGTTGGTGCGGATCTTGGTGGTAGTAGCAAATATTCAAATGAGAACTTTGAACGCCAAAGAGGGGAAAGGTTCCATGTGAATGGAACTTGCACATGGGTTAGTCGATCCTCATAGTCGGGGAAAGCCTGGAAGAGAGCGCGTTCAGCGTGAACTTCGAAAGGGAATCGGGTTAAAATTCCTAAACTGGGACGTTAGGGAGTCCAGAGACGTCGGCAGGGGCCTTGGGAAGAGTTATCTTTTTTGTTTAACAGCCTGCCTCATCATTTCTCAAAACTCCCATTTTCATCAAACCCAACTCAAATCACACACACATCCACGAATTTGTCAATCAAGTATGAAATGAACTAAGTTTTATTCGTACCAACAAAGTATAAACCCAAATCAATATAAAACATATGAGATAATCTAAATCCTACCTCAATTAACCTCCAAGCTTCATGATTCTACCACTTTCTTCCTCCTAGAGTTTCGGTTGCCTCCTTGGTTTGCTCCTTGATGTTCAATCTTCCATTTCCTTGCTCCAAAGTTTGATTTCCATCTTTGGTTGCTTCTCTTATGGATTAAAGCTTCTCTCCTGCATTATTAGCTCTCAATTTTGTTCTGAACTTCTCAAATTTTGAGGAAGGAAGGCTAGGGTTTATGGATTTTGGTAGGTTCTTCCATGGAGCAAAGAAGAGAAAAAGATAAGAAGGGATGAAGGTGTCTGGCGTGGAAGGGGGTGAGAGCCCCCTTTTATCTTTCTCTCTCTCTCTCTCTCTCTCTCTCTCCACTCTTCTAGAATGGCCAAAAAGCCTTGTTTGGCCAACCTCTTCTATTTTCTCCTTTTTCCTTTTTAACTTTAGCTCTAATGGCCTTCTTTCACTCCAATCTAATTTCATTAACTTTTTAATTACATTTTTCACATGTCAGTAAGTTAACCGTTACTGAACAAAATTTTATAACTCCCACGTCCAAAATTAATTCCGTCTCCTCTCTTAATCGAAAGAAAAAAATAAACTCGTGCTAGGTCCTTACAACTTTCCCCCCTTTGGGAATTTTGTCCCTGAAATTCGTCTCAAGTCACACCAAACCTTCCTTTAATCTTAATATCTGTCCACATAATTAGCTAATCGTTTGTTTTATATGGAATCTTATCCCCAAATGTGGCATACTAACATCAAACTTAACTTTAGAATACTAATATCTCACAACTATTAGAATCATCCATTTACCATCGTTTAACATGGTGTCAATTCTTACCCAAAATCATCACTTAAATGCTTTAAATTCAAGCGGGTTGGGTCACTACACCAAACTAAATCCAATACTAGGGTTGAAGTCAACCTCTTCTGCATTAGTCACCGACTATCCCTCCATAATCATCATTTCATACCGTATACACATTTTTGGAGTGTAAACATCCTCAATCCAAACTTAAAATTAAACCATATACACGAGGACTACTATCGCTAAGATTTTCCCAGTGTACATCGAGGACTATTCTCCCAATCCAAAAACACGTTACCCCAAAAGTCGTTTATGCCCTTACGGCCCACTAACCATCACAAACTTGAAACTATATCATTACTTTACTTTAACTGCATCACTTTAGTCCTTCAACCGTCGAAACTTACACTACCACCTGCACTCCGTGAATCACTAGAATTAAGCACACCTCATGAGTCAAATGTTTCACAAGCATATACTTACCTATACCAACTGAATTTCATTCCTCGTTATGATATCAAACTCATATCCATCGGTCTCTTAAGTCTACAACACCCCAAGTTAGATAATTAGAGATCTTCCGTATTTACTTGACTCCACTTATCGACATTATCATATATATATTTGCACTTTCCCTCTAAAGGGTCAAGCCACTCTTCGCACCTTAAAAGCTCTGAGTAATCCAAAGTCCTAAATAGAATACAAATTAGGACTCACAAGAGCCTATCAAAAACCCACTATGTGAATATTTCAACCGCAAGATTTCAATAAAACTCCCACTCTGATAAGAACTAGAGGTACAACCATACCCGCGTAACCTAGTACAAGCTGCACATTTACATATCCACGGTAGAGAAAACAAACTCAACCTGAAAAACCAACAAGGAATTCAGTCTTCCAATCACCCGATCCCGGTAAACCCCATTCCATAGGCACAAACTCACGAATCACAACATGAATGCCAATCTATTGAGACTCCCATCTTCCCAAAATAACAAAAAACCATGGCCCAACCTTAACGTACTCCCAGTGATAAACGCATAACATGAGGCCAGTCTACTAAGGAACTTGGGTTCAAATACTCTCTACTTCAGGATATAGAGACTACCACCCCCTTCTCACTACTGCATACTAGTTCACTCACACTTCATAATGCATACTAGGGACTATCTCCTCGAGCTCAAACACGCAACGACGAACCCCAACACTGATCACACGAAGTCCCTTATTTCATACATAAGCCTTACTTAAGTTATGACGATCAACTAATGACCACCCACTTTGCTACCGCCTCGCTGTCCTGCTGACGTTAACAACGCCCCACTGAAGTTGACAAGGCACTCATCCACGAGCAACAGTACAAACATCCAATTCCAGGGAAAAGCTCAATTAATTCACTTTGAACACCCAAGAGCACCCTTCATCTAAATCTTCACCCTTTATTCGATCCTCCATTACGAACCATAATTCTCACCCTGGTGAAACATTATGTGCCACACCACTGTCCGAGACAAGATTCCACAAGACCGAAAACCAACTCGGCTTCACAGCTACAAAATTGACGCAACCACCTGACCCCAATGATTTACTTAAACCAGATACACTACGCAGACAGAACGTCTTTCAAACATCCACTAACCTGCTCAAACCCAATCATATCTCTCGTGCAACAGCACATCACCATATAACTCAATGTCTCACCCCAAAATCACCGATTTTAAATTTATAAAACAACCTTAAATCAACATGATCACCGCTACTCAATGTCAAACCTAAGCTCAACACATCAGTCGATCCCTTGAACCCACGATAACAAAGTACTCAAACCCAAGGCTTATTCATCAAGTAAACTTAGCAACTTATTATATAAGACTTATCACGGCTCTTCCAATCCAAGAGTCAACCAATAATCCTAGTAGTTACATCTGACCAAGGTGGAATTTCCCGCACATCACAACTGTTATTAAGACAACCGTATCTTCTTTCCAAGAAAGAAATGGCCAACCAAACAAAGGAAATCTAATCCTGAGACCTTTCATTCAAAATTACTAATGACTTCCAATATCACGCAGACACCTCTTGCACTTCCACTTCCTAGGCACGCATTTCTTGTAGACATTTTAACCCATGATTTCTCGCCTATCACCCCAAGCCACTCAAGCCACATGGTACACTGCTGAACTTTCTTACTCCACTCTTCGTTCCCATATGGAAATAACATACTCATCCCTAAACCTAAGATCGAATGTAAACAACCTCCAGACATAACCCACTCAGGATACATCATCTCAACACTAAACCAACCACACGACCGAACCCTTCTATGGTCCTTTCAAACCTCATGCACCCAGCTTGGTGCCCAATCGCGATCCCCCAGTCACCAGGATACTACCAAACCTCGGATCTGCAGTCTCGTAGCACTCCTACAAAACTAATGTTTGAGAATTCCACTGTATAAACAATTCAATCACATCTCTCCAACTAGGAAAAACAACGAGTCAACTCTAGGCTCTCATTCCATGTCACTGCCTCCTAGGGCCACCATTACACACTCGATTTGAAAGAAGGTTAACCACTAATCCTTGTAAAGACATCGGACATCATCATACAAAAGTTATCGGCCAGCGTTCATAGTAATTATATTTCTCGTCACACCAGATCCTCATACTCAGTCTCAAGCATTTCAACTATTGTCCAATCCTTCACATCCCAACAACGCATCTCACGCGTCTACAAGACCACCACCATTTATCCACCATAGCACAGCACTACTCATACATGCACCACTTTAAAACATCTCCTAACGGGTCGCATCACACTAACTCAATTCCCAAAGGTAGCTAACAAAAAGGAAATAGGCAAAGCCATGCTACAGTCTCGAGCTCACAACTTCGGTACATCCATCAGAAAACACAGAATGCTCAATCAAAATCACCCGTCTCTCATGTCACTATACGAACACCACCAGTACACAGCTATCTGAACATAGAAGCCAATATACATAACACGAGTAAAACAAACCTCACCTACATTCTAAACCAAACGACACCATCCTATCACTCGCCCCATAGGTGTAAAACAACATCACCACATTTGGGCCTTAAACCAGATACAGACCACCCCCATCATCCTCTTAAGGGATCTCCACCTATCAACATGTCATCCTAAGAAGACCAAGTCAACTACATCAACAACATCTATCATATGCCCCACGAATCTCACATAGTTATATTCACATTCTTACCATACACCATGTATTCCACATGTTCTCTTCATCTTAAAAACGACAATCCATGTCACAAAACTCAACTTCATAGAACTTTTTAAACAACCTCAGATCATCCTTCATCACATCACAAATACTACCGATATACATCCCACCATACATACATGTATATCGCTCGAGAATTAATCCGTTGACAACATTTCCAACCCACATATTCATCATCGTGCAACTCCCAATTCTTATCTACAGATGTAATTTAGTAACACGCCTCAAAGGAAACTCAAGGATCATCCACAGACTCTTAAAACTACCTGGAACCATTACGGCTACCAACGACACCCCATAGGGTAAGGGACCTCCCAAACACTACCTAACTTTTTAACACCCCTTAGGCCAGAGAATATTACGCTCATGTCCACACCAAATCTCTGGGCACGTGGCTCATGATGTACATAATCCTCAACGCGCCCCAAACCACGCCTCATATTCAACTACAATGAACAACCTCCAAGAGGTTTCAAATATCCTACCATACTCATACATCAAACCACTAGAAGCACAACACAAAATGGGCAGCTAACTACAGTCACCCCAACTCACAAGGGCACAACATACCCCAATAATCAATGCTCATCTCATGGGATTACACCCACCACGATTATTGACCACCAGGTCTCACTTCCCCGACCCACACTACCACCAGGACCACAACTCATCCTAGCCCCACGGACATAGCTCACATAATGAGGATATCTTAACTCCCAACTAGGTGAAACCCAACTTAACCTTCTAAAGCCAAACTACACGCTACTAACCACCTAATACATACTCACATCACTTTAGAACATCTCTTTACAAGTCACATCACACTAACTCGATTCCCAAAAGGTAAGTAACAACCAAACGGGTAGACAAAACCACGCCGTAATCTCGAACTCACAACTCCGATACACCCATCAAAACACAAAATGTCTAACCGGTAACTCGTGTCTCTTACGCCACTTTACTAGTACCATCGACACATAGCTATTGAAACATGAAAGTAATCTCATGCCACACAAACAAAACAAACCACGCTTATCAATTCTAGACCACATGCACCATCCTGTCACTCGCCCTTTAAGGGTAACACAACACCACCACTTTTAGACTTTAAGCCAAATACTGACCGCAACCATCATCCTCTTAAGGGATCTCTGCCCATCCACACGTCGTCCTAAGGTGATCGAGTCAACCGCACCGACAATATCTACCACATGCCCTTCAAATATCACATACTCGCACTCACATTCTTACCATACACCATGTAACCCACACAGTTTCTTTATCTAGAAAACAACAACTCAAGCCAAAAAACTCTATTCCGTGGAACTTCACAAACAACCTCGGATCTTCATTCACCACATCCCATCTACCACCTATATACATCTCACCATTCATATAGGTATATTACTTGAGAATCAATCTATCGATAACATCTCCAACCCACATACTCATCATCTTATAACTCCTAAGTCTTATCAAGAGATGTAGCTTAGCAATATATCTCAAAAAAAACTCAAGGGTCGTCAATAGATTATCAAAACTATTTAACGTCACTATAGCTACCAATAACACCCCAAACATAGTCTAGGCTCAGACTTTTTAACACACGTTAGGCTAGGGATTATTACGCTCTTGTCCACTATGCTCCCGTCCATACCCCATCTATAACACCCCGCTCCCATAAGGCACCAATCCTACACAAAGGGATAAGATCCCGCCGCAGAATGGCAGCCCACGAGATAGACAATGAGTAAACTTAAACAACCAAAAATATCTTAATATCAAAAGAGATAAACAAGAGTCACTAGGAATTCACCATCCTAAGGCATACATTACTTCTAAAAGGTCAAAAACCTTCAAATCTTATACATGAAGCTTTGCCAACACTAAAACTAAACAAAAAAACAAGATTGGCCAAAATGATTTTTAACACCAGAACTAAAACTACTCGATGACACCTGTGGTGGATCAACTCTTAGCCGTTCTTGGTATCTGCAACCACAGAGGTTACAGGAAAGCGCACTTAGCATTATTATGAACAGATAAGATAGTTACTTAGGTAAGGATAATTGAAAACTCTTTCTAAAAAATAGTTCATCACATTTTCTATGAAAATATAGAAACTGATGCATTTGCATGAACATGAAAACATCACAGATTATACAGAATCTTCTCAGTATTGCAACTAGAAATATGTTCCTAGCTCAACCACCAAAAATTTAAAATGCATGACCACTTCTTAAATCTAGACTCAAACCCCAACAATGTCCAAGTAGTCATCAACCTCACGACCGGGAGTTCCGACGGTACCGTAACTTCAATTCTCAATGCACGGATAGCAATGTGATGGAATGAGGGCCACTCTCCACCAAGCACGAGTGGTATGTGCTGTCCGGGACTTAGCCCGCAACGCCTTTAAGGCAAAAATCCCTGCTTAACGGGAAACCTCCCCTAAAGGGACAAATAAAAAAAACCATAGTTGGGTAACTTCCCTCATAACGGGATATAAAGGGCCAGAAACCCTTGTAACTTGGCACTTTAGAACAACCGCACAACATTAATCATACTTTTATAATAGCATCATGCTAGCTCAAAATAGCATAGATAGCACACTTGAATTAAAGACATCATGGCATTTGAAAACAACAGGTTCATGCAATCATCAAAACTGGCCATAGTTCAAAACATGCTCTTCAAAGCATTTTCATGCATCATTTAGATAACTTAAGTTCAAGACAATGGCTAAGCACTCTCACCTTGTATAATATGCGTATGAACTGAGCCTCCCCCTTGCAAGCTAAGCAGGACCCCCAGGTTCTACAATTTTCGAGCCTAACAAGCAAAACACGACTCGACCGTTAATCACGGTATCCTCCCCCTTTAGGGTGAAACTAAAATGATTCTACTCATGGAATGTTTTCTTGATTTTTGGGACCGTGGTTACTTGCTTTTTTAGGTTTAAGGGGTACTACGTACTTTCCCAATCCATCACTTGTTTAAGGATTTTATTTAACCATTTGTTATTCTCTTTCAAAACGTTAAATTTCAAAGTACCGTAGTATCTTGAGGTACTTAGACTTGGAATCGGATTATGATTTTTAAACACCATTTAGATAAGAATATTTTCTACAACTCTCATGTTTAACACCAAGACCAATTCCTAAAGAAAAAGGGTAAACATTTCATCCTAAGTAAAAACGGTTCAGCATTTTCTCCAGATTTTACCCAACATTATGCTTCTGTTTCTTTCGGTTTTGGGGTATCAAATTAAGTCCAAATGAGTCCATTTTTTAGTATGTTCTAGTTCAACATGTCCCATACAAGTTTAATGTTTAGAGATAAGGGTAGTTGTTTGAAACAAGTTAGACGTTTTGGCCATTGTAAAAAGTAGGTTCTTTTACCCGCCAAAACTCAGCAGAGCCGGTTTTGGACAGAGAATTTGAAACGGTTTTGGGGTATCATTCCCAGGATTTAAGGTTTGATTTTTGGGAAAAAAGTACTTAAATATGTTATCTACAATGTTCTTGTATACTACTTTTGGAATAGGTCTTTCAAAATAGAGGATTTTGGCTACACAAAAATATGTGACAGAAGTATCCCTTGAGGGCTAAAACTCAACAGAGAATTTGAAAGGGGTATAAATCTATCAATACTTAATATTTTGTGCTCATTTTTGGTGGGTAGAAATATATACATGTTATCTACAACTTTTACGTTTTGTCCAGAACTCAAATCTCATTTTAAACTAGGGCTTTTAGGTCTTCACTGTTGACTGGTTTGAAACCAACACACTTTGGTAGAATTGCAATATCTCGAGTTCTACTTACTCAAATGAGTTCAAACTAATTTTTGATGATAGATAACACAAAATTATAACTCTGGAGATATAAATCATGCTTAGATCAATTTTCTACATTGAGTTATGATATTTCAAATCTCAGGGAAGAAAGGTTGAAAGGCTCAAATTGCAGGCCATGTTTAGATCTAGTTTCCTAGCATCATGTGTGTTAATGGTTGGTCTATTTCCTTTACATCCATATTTTGTACACTCAAATATGACATTCCAGAACCTTTTCATGCCATGGATCTATTAGAAAACCTCATGAAAACTTCAAGACACAAAAGCCACACCAAGACAGTCATAAAATCTCACCATGACGCCTTTTCGATTCATATTCAATTCTTGATCTTTAATTGGTGTTTTCAAATGATGAAAGAGATGTTTGATAGGTGTAAAATCAGATGTGTTAGATTCTTGCTTACCTTATATAGATCACTCTTTGATGATTTGGATCAAGGACTTAGCTTTCATGCTCCATGGGTACTCTTAGCTTCATACTTCTTCTTCTTCCTTCTTTTTCTTTCTTTTTCTTTCTTCTCTTTTCTCTCTCTCTCCCTCTGTATATGCACGAAATTATTGAACAAAAAGGGCAGGTTAGGTCTCTTTTTATAGACAAAAGGCATATAGGAAGCTTCCTAGGAAGTTTCCTTAACCATGGCTCAACAAACCTTAGTTACTTTTAGAATTAACTTGAGTTTGATGAAACTTGGGCACCAAGTTTGGCACACTTTCCTAGGTGGTTAGCCACTTGAGTGTATATATATATACATATATATATATATATATATATATATATCAAAATAATTTTATTTATTTAATTGTACGAGAAAAATTCAGGTATTTTTCACGTAGGTTCGTTTTCTTGACTTTTCGAGCTTATCTCTTGTCTTAAACAACTTGAGCTTATAACCTTGAGTTCCTAACCTCAATATTAGGGTTTTAATATATGCTTGTGCGTTTCTCCATCTTTCTCAGGTTTCGGGCTCGAAAAGGTTAAACGGTCGAGCCGGTTCTTCTTACCAAACTTAGGTTTGAGATTTCATTTCTTTTTCAAATGTTCTTTCTTTTCTATTCGTATACTTGAGTTCGGGTTATTACAATCTACCGTCCTTTAAGAAAATTTTTACTCAAAATTTACATACCTTGCTAGAAGAGACGTGGGTACTTCTTTCGCATATCCTCTTCTCGTTCCCACGTGGCTTCTTCCACTGCATGACTACGCCACAACACTTTTACTACAGGAATGACCTTGCTTCTCAGAACTTGTTCTTTCTTATCTAGTATCCCTGTTGGCTTCACTTCATATGTGAGGTCAGGCTTCAAGTCGATAGGCTGCGTTGTCAACACGTGTGAAGGGTTTGGCATGTATTTCCTCAGCATTGAAATGTGGAATACGTCATGCAGTCTTGCTAAATCATGTGGCATGGCTAGTTGATATGCTATGCTCCCAATTCTCTAAATAATTTGTATGGTCCAATGTACCGAGGGATGAGTTTCCCTTTCTTCTCAAATCGCATTACTCCCTTTCATGGCGATATCTTTAGGAGCACACGGTCCCCCACTACAAACTCCAGGTCGCGTCTCCGATTATCTGCATAACTCTTCTACTTGTCTTGTGATTGCTTCAATCTTTCTCGGACCAACTTAATCTTATCAGTGGTAATTTAAACTATCTCAGGTCCAAGCAACTTCCTCTCTCCGACTTCTTCCCAACAAATTGGGCTTCGACATTTTCTACCGTACAACGCTTCATAAGGGGTCATCCCTATAGTTGACTGAAAACTATTGTTATATCCAAACTCGATCAACGAAAAGTGTTCCTCCCAGCTTCCAGCGAAGTCTAGAACACATGCTCTAAGCATATCTTCTAAGGTATGAATTGTCCTCTCCAATTGACCATCAGTCTGCGGATGGAAAGCTGTGCTAAACTTTAGGGTAGTCCCCGATGCTTCTTGTAAGCTAGAACAAAACCTGGACGTAAAAGTGGGTCTCTGTCTGATACTATAGAAACTGGTATTTTGTGTAGCCTAACTATCTCATCAATATAAAGCCGTGCAAAATGATCCATCGAAAACGTTATTTTTATTGGTAGGTAGTGAGCTGACTTCGTTAACCTTTCCAAAACTACCCAAATAGCATAATTCCCTTTGGGTGTTCGAGGGAGTCCAATTACGAAATCCATGGTAATATGTTCCCACTTCCACTCGGGTATAGGTAACAGTTGTAGTAATCCTGCCGGCTTCTGGTGTTCAATCTTAACTTGCTGGCATACTAAACATCTCGTCATGAAATTCGCTACGTCCTTCTTTATCCTATTCCACCATTATCTTTCCTTTAAATCTCTATACAGCTTAGTACTTCCTGGGTGCATGGTGTATGTTGAGTTATGTGCTTCATCTAAGATATGCCTCCTTAACTCCCCATTATTGGGCACATACAATCTATGACCGAACCACAATACATCATCTCGAACTTCAAATTCTGTCTTTCCCTTAGCTGCTGCTTCTGCCCGTATCTTGTCTACTTGATTATCAGCCAATTGAGCTGCTTGAATTTGATCTAATAAGGTTGGTCTTATGCTCAGAGTTGCTAATAGTCCTCCATTCTTCCCTATGGCAAGATGGGTTCTAAGTGTTCGCATTTTAGAAAAAGTATCAGCTCGTACCTCTCATAGATGCGCTATTCTTCCCAATGATTTCTGACTTAGGGCATCAGCCACGACATTAGCCTTCCCCGGATGATAGTGAATCGTGCAATCATAATCCTTAATTAATTACATCCGTCTCCTTTTCCCTCAAGTTTAGCTCTTTCTGAGTGAAAGTATACTTCAAGCTCTGATGGTCTGTAAAGTTCTCACAAGGAACGCCGTACAAATAATGTCTCCATATCTTAAGCGCGAAGACGATTGCAGCTAACTCTAGATCATGGGTAGGGAAATTCTTTTCATGAGGTTTTAATTGTCTGGATGCATAGGCGATAACTTTCCCGTGTTGCATCAAAACGTAACCCAATCCTTGGTGTGACACATCATTATAAATAACAAAGCCCTCGCTGCCTGATGGAAGGGTAAGTACAGGTGCTGACACCAATTTGGACTTCAACTCTTGAAAACTTCATTCACATCCGTTGGAACATTCAAACTTGACATCTTTTTGAGTCAGTCGAGTCAAAGGTTTCGCAATCAGGGAAAAGTCCTAAATAAAACGTTGGTAATAACCAGCTAGCCCTAAAAAGCTTCGTATCTCTGTCACGCTAGTCGGCCTTTTCCAATTAACTACTGCTTCCACTTTTGTTGGGTCCACTTGAATTCCTTCTCTGGATATGACATGACCTAAAAACATCACTTGATCCAACCAAAACTCACAGTTACTAAATTTTGCGTATAACTTGTGTTTCCTCAGGGTTTGCAATGAAATCTTCAAATATTTTGTGTTCCTTCTTACTCCAAGAGTATATCAAAATGTCATCTATGAATACAATTATGAATTGATCTAGAAAACCTCTAACCACTCGATTCATCAGGTCCATAAACACTGCAGGCGCATTTGTTAACCCGAAAGGCATCACCACAAATTCATAATGCCCGTAACGGGTCCTAAAGGCAGTCTTGGGTACATCTGACTCCCTCACTTTTAATTGATGGTATCTTGACCTCAAGTCTATCTTTGAGAACACTTTGGCTCCTTGTAATTGGTCAAATAGGTCGTCTATCCTAGGCAAAGGATACTCGTTCTTAACGATCACCCTATTCAATTGTTATAGTCGATACACATCCTCAGTGTTCCATCCTTCTTTTTCAGGAATAGTACAGGTGCTCCCCATGGTGAGACGCTAGGTCGGATGAATCCTTTTTATAATAATTCTTGTAATTGTTCTTTCAACTCTAACAGCTCAGCAGGTGACATTCTATAGGGAGGAATAGATATGGGCACTGTGTCTGGGTAGAGATCGACCGTAAACTCCACTTCTCGGTATGGGGGTAATCCTGGTAAATCATTTGGAAAAACATCTTGAAACTCACAAATCACTGGTACCTCCGAAAGCTTCTTTTCTTCCATCTCTACGTCTATCACATGTGCAAAAAACCCTTGGCAGCCCCCTTTTAACATCTTCGGAGCCTTAATGGCCGACACGATCCGAATAGGTGTTCTACTCTTGTCCCCTTGGAAAACAAATTCCTCCTTTCCCGGAATCCTGAAGATTACTCTTTACCTAAAACAGTCTAGCGACACATGGCAGGATGACAACCAGTCCATCCCAAGAATCAAGTCAAAATCAAACATAACCAAAGGCATCAAATCTACCAACATCTCCTTATTTTCTATTTTCAACACAATCTCCACATACACTTTTAATTACCACTTCTTCTCCTATAGGCGCAGCTATGGTTATCATGCAATCAAGTGGTTCCATCCTTATAGTATATACTTGTGTTAGGAAAAAGTGTGATACAAACGAGTGTGTTGATCCAGGGTCTATTAGAATATAGGCATCTCTATCAAAAGCGGTAAGTGTACATGTTACTACATCAGGCGTTGCTTGAGCATCTTGGCGTGTGATAGCAAAAACTCGTGCCGGGACCCTCGGGGCCTCCATTAGCCCTTTTCCTCTGTCTTTAGCACTTCCAGCTGGCCCATCCACTCTTCTACTTCCTATAGATGATTATGTCGGTAGTCTAGAATGTTCGCATTGAGTAGCGATGTGCCCCGGTTCACCACAACGATTGCAAACGATTCCCTGGTTGATCCTCGGACAATCCTTCTTAAAGTGGTCAAGGGCTCCACATTTGAAGCAACCATTTGTTTTTGTCTCCTTTGTTCGTTCAAACGTTCCCCTCTTAGCTCGGTCCCCTCTAGGTTCGAAATTTCTCGCAGTCGACTGATGACTTTGGCTTTTGAAAGCCAATGGCCTTAGAGCACCACTCCTAGGACCTTGCTCCCCTGTCTTGCTCGTAGTTAGATTTTCAAACTTGCGCTTCTTAAAGTCTTCTCGTCTCCCCTCTCCCTCTTTCACATCTTTCTCGATCATTTTTTCCTTATTCACTAAACTTGCGTAGTTATTCATTTCAAGAACCATCATCCTCGTTCTGATCGAAAAACTTAACCTCTTTTTAAACCTGCTGCACCTCGTCTCCTCATCAGGTATGAGCTGGGCGACATATCGTGATAATTCTATAAATTTCATCTCATATTCTGCTACAGTCATCCAACTTTGTTCCAAGTCAATGAATTCATGCTCCTTCTCATATTTGTAGGTTATGGGTTTATATTGTTCGTCGAACGCTCTCACGAAATGATCCCAAGTAATCCTCTGGGGCACAGGAGGTTCAGTTCCTGGCATCGGCATTGTCAGTAATCGCTTTGTGGCTTCCCACCAATGATACGCTTCTCCTTTGAACATAGAAGCTATGAGGTCGATCCTGCCATCAACCTCTTCCCCTAGCCTATCCAAAATACATACGACATCCTTCAACTAGTTTTTTGCTTCTGCGGGGTTAAGGGTTCCTGTGAACTCCTTTGGGCCTAAGTCCTTGAATTTCTTGATTAGGGAGTTATTGTTCCTTTCAGCTTGCATTGCAATCCACCTTGCATTTTGTTCGGTCAGTCTTGCGATCGCTTCCAACATCCTAACGGTTGGATCAGGTTCTATCGGTCCTTCTTGCGGAGATTCTTCTTGCTGCATTTTATTAACCTAGTCCGGGTTGAAAGACGCTCCATCTGAGTTTTCCATGCTTCTCTCTATTGTAAGAAAGGTATATATTAGGGCTCGACACAAGAGTCCAACTTATAGACATAAGGATAAGAGCAAACTATCTTGCGATTGGATTATGATTTTTAAACACCATTTAGATAAGAATATTTTTTACAACTCTCATGTTTAACACCAAGACCAATTCCTAAAGCAAAAGGGTGAACATTTCATCCTAAGTAAAAACGGTTCAGCATTTTCTCCAGATTTTATCCAAAATTATGCTTATGTTTCTCTCGGTTTTGGGGTATCAAATTAAGTCCAAATGAGCCCATTGTTTAGTATGTTCTAGTTCAACATGTCCCCTACAAGTTTCATGTTTAGAGATAAGGATAGTTGTTTGAAACAAGTTAGACTTTTTTGCCATTTTAAAAAATAGGTTCTGTCAGCCACCAAAACTCAGCAGAGCCAGTTTTGGACAGAGGGTTTAAAACGGTTTTGGGGTATCATCTTGAGGCTTTAAGGTCTGATTTTTGGGCAATAAGTACTTCAATATGTTATATACAATGTTCATGTATACCACGTTTGGAATAGGTCATTCAAAATGGGGGTTTTGGGCAACAAAATAATATATGATAGAAGTGTCCCTTGAGGGCTGAAACTCAACAGAGACTTTGAAAAGGGTTTTGACCTATCAAAACTTAATATTTTGTGCTCATATTTGGTGGTAGACATATATACATGTTATCTACAACTTTTATATTTTATCCAAAAATCGAATCTCATTTTAAACTAGGGCTTTTAGGTCTGCACTGTTGACTGGTCTGAAACCAACACACTTTGGTAGAATTTCAATATCTCGAGTTCTACTTACTCAAATGAGTTCAAACAAATTTTGGATGAAATATAACATAAAAATATAACTCTGGACATAAAAATCATGCTTAGATCAATTTTATGCATTGAGTTATGATATTTCAAATGTCAGGGCAAAAAGGTTTAAAGGCTCAAATTGCAGGCTATGTTTAGATCTAGTCTCCTAGCATCATGTGTGTTAATGGTTGGTCCATTTCCTTTACATTCATATTTTGTACACTC
>JAOTRH010100093.1:0-15971 GCA_034768845.1 Heliamphora exappendiculata
TTGATATGCATGGATGTCTAATATTCTGTATAGTATTTAATCTGGTGTGTAGAGTACGGCTTGCACACAAAAGATCAAATTTTAGGTTCTTACAAAATATAAGTTTTATGTTCACAGTTTAGATAGAAATGGACAAACCATCGGTACGACTGTAGTACAGAGTTTTAGTAAGCCTGTCTTGGTTACGGGGAACAGATAATAGTGTCGTCTATTATTTCAACTCTCTATGTTAGTACACTTTGTGTGTATTGAACAGGACATTTGGGATAATTAATTTTGTATTGACTATATAAATTAATTTACACCACAAGATTATTATAAATAGTGCTTATCCTCTTAATTCTGAAATAATTATTGATTTGCATATATTTAATATTCGTTGTTTTGATTAATTAGAGGGTGCAATTTTATATGGGTCTATATTTTCGATGAGTTGGATAGCGGTATTATTTATATGATAAATATTAATTATTGACGGAATCCACGTCCCGAAAGATCGAGAATGACGATACCCCCGTATGGATGCTTATAAGTTTTGACCGGGCCAAACCTTGTAGGTGGATTTAATTATCCGACGGTCAAATAAATTAAGCGGAAGGGTTTAAGGAATATCAAAATGTTGATTAAATTAAATTTTCAGTAATTAAATTTAATTAGCGGGTATCGAAAATCTTAACGTGGGGAGAAATGGTAAGCATTTAGTAACAGGAGCTCAATGCAAGTAGGTCTTGAGCTTATGGGTCAGAGTGCAATTACAGTTCTTTAGTAGTGTAAACTATAATTCAGTATTTTATAAAAATTACAGAAACTGCTACATGTCTTTCCATAATTGTAGAAACCTCTAGTAGGTGTCTGTGTTCCACTTAAAGTATAACTCATAATTACTCCACTAGTCCTTGCTGTAGCCCTATATATATGCGGGTAAACTAAACCAATTTTTGATAATAATTTTATCATTACTATTTTGAGATTATTTTTGTCTTTCAAGACTTAAATATATCGGGGTTTTGCCGGTACGAGTTCTCGGAGGATCGTAGCCCACACTACATTCGAAGATCGCGTAAGGGAATACAGTAGAAGATCTGACTGGAGTTTCAACTCGAAATCAAGTCGTAATTGAAGATTAGATCGACAAAAGGTATTCTTCCAAATTAACTTTGGTTGCACGAGTTTTATTTTGATCGTTCGACATCAAAAGTTTTATCTGGAGCCCGTTTCGGCATTTGTTCGTCTAATTAATTTTTTTTCCGAAAATTGTTTACAAAGACAATAATATTAACAGTATTGCCTCCAACAATGACTCCCTAAGAGTAGCGTTAAGATTTGACATCGTATGTTTTGGCATACAAAAGTGATCCTAGGCATGTGTTTCGGGACAAGAGTAGACTAGTTGCACAGTATACCAAGTTAAAGCCTTAGTTGATGTGGGAAGAGTAGAGAGTATTTGAGACCAATTTTGGTTGTAGTTTGGTCTTATGATAAGTGATTGATCGCTTTGGATTGAATACATTCGATGTGGAGTATGATCCGGTAGTTGGTGGTGTTGATGGAACCTTGGTTCAGTGGCGTTTGGATAACCTTAGGATTGGTGAAATCTTTTTCGCGGGTACAGTTGGTGGATGCTTAATTCTCGGGAATGTGTTTGTGTGATAGTATGTTATTCTTGGATATGGAGGTGCAGTGGTACCTTTATTGTTAAAAGACCCTTAGGCGTCATGGTTTTGAGATCGTTGGTAATATATGGGAAGAATGTTGATTCGAGAACACATGGTTAATTTCTGGGATGGAATTCCTTTTAAGGGGAAAGAGTTGTAAGACCCAGTTCTTTTTTAATTTAACAAATAATATGATGGATATTAATTAACTTTGGTTAATTATAAATTGCTAAACATATGTAGATTAACATATGAGTAGGGGCCAGAGGGCCCAGTGACTCATGTTTGATTTTTGGGTAGATCCGTCAGTGTGCGTGGAGACCTGCAAATTTTAAATTGGAAATAATTTTAAAATTTAATAATTTTTAAAAAATTAATTTTGAGCTAATGAGAATTTAAAAACATTAATTTTAATATTGTTAATGCATGCATGTGAGTTAAAAATAGATCATGAAATTAAAAATTGAATTTTTTTTGGGGTTATGTGAGTGGGGGTGGGTCCCACCCCTTGTGTCTTCTCTTAGAAGACTTGAGTTCTTCCCCATTTTTCCTCTCCCATGTTCTCCTCCCTTCTCCCTCATCATTCTTTCTTTCTCTAACTCCATGGATGGAGACTTGAAGCTTCCAAGCTTCCCTCCCTCTTTTGATGGCTTTTGGCTTAGATTCTGGTGATGCCATACAGACAGAAAGTGATCTACTCGACGAGGAAAACGTTTTTAACCCAGCGGAATTTATATTTGGAAAGTTCAGATCCTCCCGCGGATGTCGGGTTCGGTTAAAGCTTTAGGTTTTTAACCGAAAAGGTAGAATTTCAGCTAATCTTGAATAAATTGCTTAGATATGTGATTAATTTATCTTACTTATGAAAAATGGGATGAAGCCCCTTTTATTTTTGAAAACCCTAGATCTATGGAATTGGAAAGTGGTATATGAATGGAGTTAGGAGATATTATGGAAAATCATTTGAGTTATGAGAAGTGTGGTGTTGATTTATGTTTAATCTTGCTTAAATTTTGAAAACCCTAGTTATGGGAAGAAAGATGAGATTTGGGTTTGATTTGTAATTGGGATAGAATCAGAAATGGAAAGTTTAATTGAGGTAATTAGAGTGGTACATGTTGTTATCTGTTGAGTTCTTGTGGAAAATGAAGATCATGATGTCATTGGGGGATGAGTTCAATGAATTATGGGTTTGGGCGTATAAATTGGGAGTGTGATAGATAATCGATTTTAGGAAATCTTGGTACTTGAAGGTTTTGGGCTTCTTTCAAATGAAATCCTATATTTTTCCAAGATTCTAGTACCTACTCTTTGCATGAAAATGGATTTGGTTGAGTGTTAGCTTCAAAATCTAGTTAAAAAATCAATTTTGGTACAAGACATCTCGAAGGACTGCTCGAGCGGTTTATCGGGCGGTCTTGAGTTGGTCTCGACTTCTTGTTGCTGGCAAGACCGCTCGACGGACTGCTCGAGCAGTATTTTTCACTGGTTAAAAATAGTTTCTTTAAATTCGTGTATTTTCACCTTCCGAACTTCAAATTGGGTTATTCTTGTGCTCAAATTGAAGCCCCAGAAGTCTTCTTTCTAATGGTTCTAACCAATAATCAAAATAGTTTTTGTAAAAATATTTATGACTAAAATAGTGAAGGTATGCTTGTTTTCATTGACGATTTTCGCTTCTTTTTTTTTGCCGAACTTCATTGAGAACATTTTTTTTATTAACGTTGGACCTTTTCTTATATTCCTCATACTTTGGGATACTTGTCTAAGTTTTTCCTTTGGGACCTCATTGTGCCGGGTCTTTGCGGCCCCAAGTCGTGACCAGAATGATGTCATTTTGATTTTTGGGCATCCACGTTGATTTTGTTAACTTTTAACATTGACTTTGTCTTCTTAGCACACTTTTTCTTGTTCTTAAATCGTTTTCTACCTCTCATACCTTTGAATGGAATGTCTAGATATGTCGGGTGTGACAATGAATGATGTGGTTTGGACTCGGGTAGATGAGTGTATATGTATGGAATGTGTTACCTGTGTGGCATTGCTAACCATGTAAAATGGTTATCTATTTAGCTTGTGTGTTATATGTAGCCTGTGTGGTATTATCAACCTTGTGAAATGGTTATCTATTTAGCCTGTGTGGCATGTGTAGCCTGTGTGGCATTGTTAACCATGTGCAATGACTATCTATTTAGCCTGTGTGGCATGTATAACATTTGTGGCATGTCTAGCATATATGGCAGCGTTAACCATGTGAAATAGATTTTTGATAAACCCTGTGGTAATGTTAGTAATAACTTAAAATTGTCTTTTGGGTAGCCTGTATGGTATGGGTGGCCCGTGTGGGGTATTTAGCCTTAGTGGCATGCTGAGTTGTGTGTTGGGACTAACCTTCATGGTAAGAATGGTCGTGTGGCGTCCTTAGTTGTATGAGATCTAGCATGCTCTTGAAGGTGAGGGTTGCCGTAGTGTGAGTAGTGGAAATTGTTGGGGATTAGTAGGGGTGAAGATGTGTTTTTGGTTGTTACACACTATGAGAAAATGTATTCATTGGGGTTTCCATGGATTGGTTGGAAAATTTCTCAAGCATCATGTCAATTACTTAAAAATTTTCCTTTTTACATATCTTATATTTATTTTTGCGTAGTCCTATCCTATTAAGCCGTGACTCATGGTGTTTGTATACACCTTTTTCAGATGGTGGAGCTAAATCTTTAAGAAGAAATTCAGAAGGAATGCTTTGGTTGTATTTTGTTCCCATCTCTTATGGAACATCTATTGTGATTGATATCAAAGATATTGTAAGGCCTTAAGGCCATATATTAGGAATGTAGTTGTTAACTGTAAACTCTCTAAGTTAAATTTTAAATATTACTCCTTGTGAATGTGAAGGTTGTAAAATGAATGCATGATGGAATTCAGGTCAATAGTGTCTTTTAATTTTAGGTGCGTGACATTTTCTAAGTTTTTTAAGATAAAGAAATAAGTTAATCCAAAAAGTTAACAAAAGCACTTTAATCATTATTACACTTTTGGGCCTTATCACCTAATAAACCTAAACAAAGCCTAAGCCGTACTTGGCTACCATGTTTTGATTTCCAGCTAACTAACTAGTTCTTCCTTTTTGGTTGGATTAAAAAATGTCATTAGAATCAAAGTTAGTTTGGAGTCCAATTTTGATGGGGGAAAAAGTGACTTTTTACACCCTTAAGTCTTTTCTATAAATAGGAGCATCATTTTCCCTTCTCTCCCCATGTTATTTCGACTAAGAGAGAGAGAGAGAGAGAGAGAGAGAGAGAGAGAAAAGAAGAAGAAGAAGAAGAAGAAGAAGAAGAAGAAGACTAAAGAAACCATGTTTGAATGATTAAGTTAGAAACATAGGACTATAATTGATCAACAAGTTGGTCATCATGGAACGACTAAAGAAACCATTTGTCACTTATTTGATAAAGAAATTTGTTCACTTATTTGATAAAGTAGGTCAATAATATTCAATCTTTTATTAATTTAAACCATAAATTTCACTATCAAACATATAATAAATACTATAATTTGTATACTAATGAAAAAATAAGGCATTTTTCACCCAAATTGGTGGACAAATAAATAAAATTAGCACTTCTCACAATTCAATACTTACAACTTGTTAGTTGTATTACGTGGAAGAAAAACATTTGAGTGTTTGACTACAAGTCCACCAACTTGGGTGAACAACATATCATCTCTTCTAATCACCATTCTTCAAATATCTCAAACCAAGTACAACAAAAGAAACCATGTTTGAATGATAAAGTTATAAACATAGGACTTGTAGTTGAACCTTAAACTTTTAGGTGTTGGCTGATGTTGTGGTGTATGGGCTGGTGCGACTTTGATAATGGAATCCCAAGTGCAAGATATCGCGAAGTAATATTTCTCGGTGAGTCCGAGATTGAACCATGAGGATTGGTGTATTCCAAAGCATAAATCGGTACAAAAGATAAAATAAAATATTTGATTAAAAACCTTGATTAGATTTGAGAACTTTAATTGAATAAAAATAAATTAATGTGATAATAAACAAGAAATGTACTAAGGGATCAAGGATTCACTGCCAATATTTTTAATATATTATTTTATTGATCCAATTTGTATAACTCAATCGAGAACTACACAAAAAGTGTTCCCATTCGGAGGATAAAAATGGTTGTTTTATAAAAATATTATTTGAAAGATAAATTAATTTAATTGATTGATGTTAAAAATAAAAATTCAAGTTATTTGATTCGCAGAGAATCCAAAATTTTTACTATGTCCGAAGTCAACAATAAAATAATGGATTTACATAATAAAAACTTTTTTTTCAAACAAAATAATTAAATCAATTATCAAACTAACCTTGCAATGAAAATCATCCTTGAATGAATAAAATAAATATAATGAATCAATTAGGACTCCTCCTCTAGTCTTAGCAAAAAATCTTAGAAATTCATAGACACAAAGAAGAATTAAGGCTTCTAGAGAAAAGAGAAAGATAAATAATGACAAAGATGGATACAATCCAAGGTTACCTACTCTATATATACTAGAAGAAACCTAAAAATCTCATAATTCTGGTAAAAATCATATCCTATACTAAAACATTATTATTTTTAAAAAATACAATAGAAATTGTAATATTAAATGGAAGCCAAAATTATATGGGCTACAACATTCTAAACACTGAAATAATGGCCTTTAGTGCTAGCTTAAGTTGGCTCCAAGAACGGACGCATAATTTTAATTTAAAGAAAGAAAATTGTTCTTATAAATTCTTAAGGGACATATATTAAGTTTTTTAAAAAAATCTTAGGAAGGCAAACTTATATAATCTAAACATATTTTGAACTAATACTATTATAATTATGACTTTTGTCCAAATCTTATGGAGGTGATCGCCCTCATTCGCCTCTCCTTGGGTCCGTCTATGGTTGGCTCTATATTCTTAGAGTCAAATTTTGGACTCTTCTTCTCTTTTCCAAGCCATATTCACTTGTTAAAGCCTAATACTTTCCAAATGTGCTCCGAGCTCCCAAATATTAGCTCTTAATATCTAATTAATTTATTCAATAAAAAAATAAGTATTAGCACAAAACTAATTATATATGTAATAATTATTCGCAAAAGAGTGCAATAAAGCCTATATCAATATATAAAAATATGCATTACTAAGCTTTTATCATGGACAAGATACCTATTTTATTTGAGGTTGGTGTGACATATTTAAAGTGTATTATGATAGTTTTGTACTTGAGTGGTTGGGTTTTGACATAAAAAGAAAGGAGGGAACCTAGTTTCGTCTAAGGACACCTGCAACAGTATTTTTCCTACAATGAAAATCTACTTTAAGTATTTTAAATAAAATCTCCCCACAAGGAAAACATCAACAGCGACGACAAAGTTCATCACTGAATATTAATAAATCATCGCGAAAACATATTAGCGACGACATCAAATTCATCGTCGGATTGTTGCGAAACGTTGGCTTGGAAAGATCAATGGGGATGACCATTAGGTTGTCGCCGAAAGGGTAGATACCGTAGCGAAAAACTCGTTGTGATTTACCACTATTCACCGGTGATATGTTTCGTCGTTAATGCTTAACTTATGGCTGACAAACAACTTTGTCGCAAACGGTAAACTTTTGCCAAGAAATGAGCTTCGCCAGCAAAGATATAACTTTTGTGATGACATATGGGTACGAGTTTAGTTGCCTAGAAACTCCTTTACCGATGCTTTTTGGTCGCGCAAGTGTATTATCGACGAAGTTATAAGTCGTCGCAAAAGCCAACCAACATCATATTCTGCGACCCAATCTATTTGTCGTCGCTAAAGGTAAACTTGAAAAATAAAATAATATTTTTGGAATGTTAAAAAATAATTTATTTCCTGCTATATAAATGTAAACACCTGTATTATTTATAAATAATCTCCAACAAACAAATTAACCTCAAATCCATTTAAGAAAGAATATAATCAACAAGATATTCAAATAAAATAAATGAGTTTCAAACACTAATCAATGGATCACAAGTGTTGATCTAAATTAAAAAAAAAACCTAATTAATTCATATAGCCAAATAGTTTGATCACTTCAAAAGAATAACATCAATTTACAAAATTCTCATCCAAATCCTTCGACAAAATAGTTGGATAACTTCAAAAGAACGATGTTTATCCTCCATTGGGTACCATAAGTATTGATATAAAATGAGAAAGATCTCATGCATTCCCTCCAACAACTTAGTTCGATCACTTCAAAAGAACGCTATCATCCTCTATTTAGTATCTATTACAAAAAATAAAGTAAAGAAAACAATTGTTAAATTCTTTTCAACCACTTTAAATTAATATAATTAGTAAACTTACTATTTTTAAATTTCCTTATTACCCTAAAATTGGATATCATTTGACAAGTTACATTGATATGTTTTATGTTTATACAAGTTACATTACTCAAGATTGACATGTTTGTATAAGTTTTAAAGCCATTTAAAGCCATTCACCCTTTATGAACGTAAACCAACGTCTCATGCATCCTTAAATAGTAAAACACATATAACATATGCTATTCTACAACAATGAATCATAAACGAACACGTCGAATATATAATTATAACCAAAAAGAAAAGAAATCGGGTCTCACAACTCTCTCCCCTTAAGAAATTTTGCCCCCGAAATTCATTACAAGACTATAAGGCTACAAAAGAAAACAACTCCGGATATCTAGCACGAACTTTAGACTCAAGCTCCCACGTCGCTTCCTCAACCCCGTGATGAAGCCATAAGACCTTGACATAAGAAATAGTTCTCCCTCTTAGCACTTGCTCCTTCATGTCTAAGATCTTCACTGGGTGCTCCTCATATGTAACATCCTTATCAACTCACAACTCAGCCCAATCCAGAATATGTGACGGGTCAAGCTCATACTTTCGAAGCATGAAAACGTGAAATACATTATGCACAGATACTAACTGAGGTGACAAAGCAAATAGTATGCTACCTCCCCAATCCTTTTCAGGATCTCAAATGATCCAATAAAGTGCGGTGATAGCCTCCTGCTACGGCCAAATCTCATCAATCCTATGTGTGGCGAGACTTTCAAAAACATGTGGTCTCCTACTGCAAACTCCAACAGTCTCCTCCTTTGATCAGCATAACTCTTCTGGCGACTCTGAGTTGTTACTATGCGTTGGCGAACCACGACAATCTTCTCTGTTGTCTCCCGTACCAAGTCAGGTCCTAAGACTGTGGTCTCTCTCACATCTGTCCAACACACCGATGACCTACACGGCTTATCATATAGAGCCTCATAAGGTGTCATCCCAATGCTGGACTGATAACTGTTGTTGTATGCAAACTCTGCCAACAGAAGATGATCTTCCCAAGAACCCCAAAAATCTAATACGCATGCCCTCAACATATCCTCCAGAATCTATATGGTCCTCTCAGACTGGCCATCCGTCTGTGGATGAAACGCAGTGCTGAACATCAAACTCGTCTCCAAAGCCTCCTAGAGACTGCAAAAAACATGATGTAAAACGCAAATCTCGGTCAGAAACAATAGGCACAAGCACTCCATATAATCGGACTATCTCTCTGACATACAATCTACTCAGTCTGTCCACCGAGACCTTCACGCGAATGGAAAGAAAGTGTTTAGACTTTGTCAACCTATCAACCACAACCCAAGCAGCGTTGTGTCCCTTAGGTGAACTAGGAAGTCTCGACACGAAGTCCGTCGTGATGTTCTCCCACTTCCACTGTGATATCGGCAATGGCTGTAACAATCCTGTTGGCCTCTAATGGTCCGCCTTTATCTGCTAACAGGTAAGGTACCGTGAGACAAACTGAAGTACATCCCTCTTCATTTTCATCCACCAGAATTGTTAGCGCAGATCGTGATACATCTTCATGCCTCCTGGATGCACTTCAAGGCGAGAATGATGACAATCATGTAGTATATCAACACGGCATGACTCTGGTATAAATAATCTCCCAGCCAATCTCAAACTCTGATATGGACTTATAACCCATCCCGCAGTGTCTTCTCCACTAGCAACATAATCCTGTAGCATCTGAGCCTCCTGATCCGTCTGTTGAACTTCTAGCACATGTGCAACCAACGAAGGTCATGAAACTACTAAAAATAAGGTGGCACCCTTCATTGTCTCCCCGAGACACAAATCAAACTCACCAATCGCTCCAAGCATGTTCCACTCTCGTATAGCCATAGAAGCTAACGAACCACGAGATCTCCTACTAAGGGTATCAGCTACAACATTGGCCTTCCCCGGATGGTACTATAAGTCAAAGTTATAGTCTTCTAACGACTCCATCCACCGTCGTTGGTGCAAGTTTAGGTCTTTTTGTGAAAATAAATATTTTAAACTCTTGTGATCGGAGAAAACCTCAAAGTGCTCACCATAAAGATAGTAATGCCATGTCTTCAAGGCAAAGACCATGGTTGTCAACTCCAAATCATGTGTCGGATAGTTCATTTCATGTGTCTTCAACTGCAAAAGTAAGACCCTGACTCGTTTTCTTTTTTAGAATTTTTCAACGCGTGTTTACCGTTTTTGTTATAGCCTATTTGTATACGTTTTTATGCATGTTCGGGTTAAGATATGCACACGAGGTTGGTTCCCAGGACTGTTGGGAGCTGTAATGCGGTTTTCAAAAAAAAAGAAAGATATTTTCGTTGCCTATAAATATCTGGCATTAGATATTTTCAAAAGATATTTTCAAAACTTCTCAGCTAAGTTTCTTCATTTTTTCTTTGTCTTCTCTCTAACTTTTTCGGGGCCCGGAGCTTAGTTTTTGACGATCTAACAATGGATTCTTGCTATTGGCACGGTGGGCTACGCGTTCATCTAGATAAAATTTTATTCTGGTAAAGTTTAATTTTGTACATGGATTGAGGCGTTGAGTTTTTAATTCAATGAGGTAGGGTGTTAGACTCTCATATCTAATAAGGGTGCTATGTGTAATCGTATGTGTTTTTACTGGTTAAAAATGCATGACAAATTGATTTATGTTTCAAAAAGATTGGGTTTTAGTTCAAAACCATTTTTTTGTTGTTTTCGGTTGGGTGAACCGGGTTTTGAGACTTTTTGTTCGGTGGTTCTTGATGTTTTGGACTTGTGTATGTCCGTAGGTGTTAAAAATATGCGAGTTGGTAGGTTTATGTGTGTTTTGAAGCATCATAGTGAGTATTTGAGAGTTTTGAAGCTTAGAACTCAAAAATAGGAAAATATGAGTTTTTCTCGGGTGCTTTCTCGCTCGAGCGCCTGTTTGTCTGCCCGAGCGGACTGGCTGCACAGGACTGTCTTCTTTTGATCATATCTCTCTCGTTCAGACTCAAAATTAGGTCATTTTTGTACTCAAATTAAAGTCCTAGAAGTCTTCTTTCCAATGTTTCTTTCATGTAGACGTGATGTTTGCGCAGAGAGGGCAAAGCTGTGGTTGAGGCTGTGGCCGTGGGTTTGTGGACTCCATGAGCGGTGTGCTGTGTTGAGACAGCGGTTGGTGAGGATGTGAGGTTAGGGTGAGTTGTAGATCTCGTGTCTTTGAGATAGTTAGCCCGTGTTTTGGATACCTGACCTTGTTTGACTATATCCTAGGATTGGTTTGGTTGACCATCTCTCATGCCTGTGTCGATGGTGATCGACGTGGTTATTTTCTTTTGACCCTGTGCTAAATTTTGGGGACGAAATTCTTTTAAGGGGGTAGAGTTGTGAGACCCTGACCCTTTTTTTTGTGGCATTTTTTGATGCGTGTTTACCGTTTTCGTTGCAACATGTTTGTATACGTTTTTATGCATGTTCGATTTTAGATATGCATGCAGGGTTGGTTCCCAAGGCCATTAGGGGTTGTGATGCGAATTTTAAAATATATATATATTTTTGTGGCTAATAAATATCTAGCGTTAGATATTTTCAAAAGATATTTTCAAAACTTCTCAGCTAAGTTTTCTCATTTTTTCTCTGTCTTCTCTCTAACTTCTCGGGGGCCCGGGGCTTAGTTTTTGACAATCAAATAGCGGATCCCTGCTATTGGTACGGTGGGTTACGTATTCGTCTGGATAGAATTTTATTCTGACAAAGTTTAATTTTGCACGTGGATTGAGACGTTGAGTTTTTGACTCAACGAGGTAAGATCCTAGACTCTCATGTTTTATAAGAGTGCTACGTGTAATCGCGTGTGTTTTTACCGGTTAAAAATGCATGAAAAATTGATTTATGTTTCAAAAAGATCGGGTTTTGGTTCAAAACTATTTTTGTGTTGTTTTCGATTGGGTGAACTGGGTTTTGAGGCTTTTCGTTCGGTGGTTCTTGATGTTTTGGGCTTGTGTATGTCCGTGAGTGTTAAAAATATGCGAGTTGGTAGGTTTATGTGTGTTTTGAAGTATCATAGTGAGTGTTTGAGAGTTTTGGGACTTAGAATGCAAAAATAGGAAAATATGGGTTTTTCTCGGGTGCTTGCTCGCTTGAGCGCCCGTCTTTCCGCTCGTGCGAACTAGCTGCGTATGACTATTTTCTTTTGACCATATCTACCTCGTTCGAATTTCGAATTAGGTCGTTCTTGTACTCAAATTGAAGCCCCAGAAGGCTTCTTTCCAATGACACCTCTCTCATAATAAAAAGCCTTTTGTAGAAAAAGTTATGATCAAAAGAGTGAGGATATGTTAAATTTTCTTAACCATTTTTCATCCATGTTGGGCGTGTTGGGCGTGTGGGAGTCCGTGTTTGTCGTGTCAGGGCCTTGGGGGTTTCTTTTGGTTGTGTGGTGGACTTTTAGTCAATCGAGTTTTGGGGCATAATCGACTACTTAGTGATTTTTCAATTGATTGGATTATGGGGTCCTGTCAATTAAAGTCACAGAGAAGGTGTTGGTCGTGTCATGCAGGGTGTTGGTGCATGGTTGTGTGTGTGGTGGTTGGTGCATTGTTGGGTGCGGGGCGTGTGAGTTTGTTATTCGTTTTGAAGATTGGGTTTTGGTGAGAACTGTTTTGTGGGAGGTTCTGGTGTTGGCCTCTGGGTTAAGTTTTGGTTTTCTGCATCGTTGGCTGTCCCAGTGAGTGGATGGGTCGTTCGGGTGAACGAATGACGGGTGTGTGGCTTGTGATATCGTGACAGGTTATGTGGCATCGTTATGTGGAACGTCGTGGTTATACATATTTCTATGCTTATAGAACTATGGTTAGTTTTATTCTTTCATTTTGTAGGACGGGTAAGTGGTCCTACGTGATCTTATGTCGTCTTGAAGCATTTAAGGCTTTGGTTTTGTAAATGCATGTGTTGAGTTGGTGTTATCCCGTGGTAAGCGGTTTTATCTCGTGGTATGTGGTGTTATCCCTGTTAGGGTTGGTATACTGAAAATCATATTTTTAGTATTTAATTTTATTTTTAGTAAAATTAGTTTTCTATTTTATGAGAATCTTTATGAGCAATGCATGTGTATCATTTATTTGTTATGCATAGATGTCTGATATTCTGTATAGTATTTAATCTTGTGTGTAGAGTACGGCTTACATATAGAGATCAGATTTTAGATTTTTGCAGAATATAAGTTTTATGTTCACAATTTAGATGGAAATGGACATACCATTGGTACAACTGTGGCACAGAATTTTAGTAGGTCTGTCTCGGTTACGGGGAACAGATAATAGCGTCGTCTATTGTTCCAACTCTATGTGCCAGTACATTTTGAGTGTATTGAATGGGACATTTGGGGTAATTAATTTAGTATTGACTACTGGCTATATAAATTAATTCACACCCCAAGATTATTATGAATAGTGCTTATCCTCTTAATTTGGAAATAATTATTAATTTTCATATATTTAATATTTGTTGTTTTGATTTATTAGAGGGTGTGATCTTATATGGGTCTATATTTCCGGTGAGTTAGATAGCAAAATTATTTATTTAGAAAATAATTATTATTGACGGAATCTACGTCCCGAATGATCGGAAATGACGATGCCCCCTTAAGGATGCTTATAAGTTTTGACCGGGTCAAACCTTGTAGGTGGATTTAATTATCCAGCGGTCAAATAAGTTCAGTGGAAGGACTTAAGAAATATCAAGATGCCGATTAAATTAAATTGTCAGTAATTAAATTTAACTGGCTGGTATTGGGAATCTCAACGTAGGGAGAAATGGTAAGCATTTAATAACAGGAGCTCAATGCAAGAAGGTCTTGAGATTATGGGTCAGAGTGCAATTATAGTTCTTTAGTGATGTGAACTGTAATTCAGTGTTTTATGAAAATTGCAGAAACCGTTGCGACTTTCCATAATTGCAGAAACTGCCCGTAGGTATCTATGTTCCACTAGAAGTCTTACTCATAATTATTCCACAGATCCCTAGTATAGCCCTATATATATGCGGGTAGGCTCAACTAGTTTAGATTAATTTTTATATCATTCTTGATATATTATTTTTTTTTTCAAGACTTAAAAATATATCGGGGTTCTGCCGATACGAGTTCTCGGAGGATCGTAGCCCATACTACGTTCGAGGATCGCACAAGGGAATACGGTAGAAGATCTGACAGGAGTTTCAACTCGAAATCAAGTCGTAGTTGAAGATTAGATCTAGAAGAGGTATTTTTCTAAATTAACTTTAGTTCCATGGATTTTACTTTGATCGTTCTTTGTTAAAAGTTTTATCTGTAGCCCATTTCGGCGTTTGCCCGTCCAGTTAATTTTTTACCAAAAATTATTTTACAAAAGTAATGATCTTGACAGAATTGCCTCCAATAAATTGGTATCAGAGTCATTTTATTTTTTATTTACAATTATCAGGGCCATGTAGATTTAGAACTGTGCTAACTTTGTTTTGCAGGCGTTCTAATCCTGATTTTATGGTCATCTATTTTTTTCATGTTTGATTGAATGGTTTGAATGGATGATGATTTAATTAAATTTTTAACTACGGGGGTTGACCGTGTTAGATTAATTATTTTTTAGATGAATGTGAGCCTACGAGACATAGGATTCGATATAATATTTTTATGTTCTTTAAGTTTTTTTTTTCTAATTTATTAGAAAGAAAAAAAATATAAGAATAGGTTGAATATATCCAAGAACATGAAGAATGGAGACCGCACTGGCAGTGGTTCGGGTTTTTACGGGCCACGGATCGCTCAACGGTTTTTTCTGGCGGTGGTGGCGCTACAGCAGCAGCTTCTAGGCAATTTTCTGATAGTTTTTCAGGCTATTTTTGAAATGTTATTTTTATAGAAAGATAATACTTTTCGAGAGATTTCTTTTGATATAAAGTACGTCGAAAACAGAGTTTGGATGAGGCCGAAACGGCCTCGAAAATTTGGCGGTTAAAGGTGGCGGCGCTGCGAGCGGCGATAGTCCATTTCAGGCGGTTTTTCGGTGGTTTTATGAGCTATTTTTGAGAAAAAAATTTGTAGAAAAATAGTACTTTTATAAATCTTTCTTTTGATATAAAATATGTCGAAAACTGAGTTCGAGAAGAGGTCGAAAAAGGCTCACGAAGTTGGCTGCGCAGTGTTGTGGCGGACAGCAGCGTTTTTGAGGTTTGGAGCCACTTTTTCGGCCGTTTTCCGAGCAGTTTTTCAGCATATTTTTTGACATAAAAATTTCATATTTCAAGAGTTTTTCAACGATATAAAGTTCGTCAAAAATGGAGCTCGGATAAGGTGGCATAGCGGCGCCTGAAGGCGGCGGCAAAGGGGCGCCAGCGGTGGCTAGTGGTTGTTCGACGACTTTCTCTCTCTCAGGGCTCGTTTGATGTATATTCTGATATATACAAGACTGATACGATATATATTGATATATCAAATATTATCAATGAATCATGATGCCATCAGAATACAAGAAGCTGATAAAGATTGAACCACTAGAAGCTTATTTTAACAGGAGACTGAAACTCTTTAAGAGTTTCAATCAGATCATAAAATTGAAATTTATATTTATCTTGCAATTAATTTATTTTTTTTATATTTTAATTGCGTGGATGAGATATATATTGGTTTTATTTTTCCTGTTTATTTAATTAATTCGAAAGTTCGGTATTAATTAAAATATTTTGTAATGAAAAACAAAATAAATTTTTTTTAATTAATTAATTTTAATTAAATAAATTTTTTTTAGATATTTTATTTTTTATAAAATATCACGTTTAAAAGATAATTTTTTCTAAATCAGATATCTCAAAAAAAAAACGTGGGAATTAATTTCGAATTTTGAATTAATTAAATAGAAAAATGTTTAATCGAAATAAATTATTATTTTTCAAAAAATGTGGAACGAAAAAT
>JAOTRH010100104.1:0-15970 GCA_034768845.1 Heliamphora exappendiculata
AAATACCTTCTGACTCTTAGGATCATAAAATAAACCACCTTTAGTTCCTTTAGGGTATCTTACAAAGAAACAGACATATGTCTTTGGTTCCACCATACTTGCATCTCCTACAAACACGTGTGCTGGGCAACCCCATATCCGGAAGTGTTTAAGACTTGGCTCATCACGCCCCAAAACCTAGGGTCACGTGAAAATCCACCTGTTGAAATCCAAGAAAAACCCAATATGCATCTCTCATAAGCAATAAACATCCTGTATAACTTGCATAAGTATATCGCCTTATGGCGTACAAAACTGCCTTCAAGAACAGGCATACCAAAAAGGAAAACTACAAAAGTCTTCCGCCTCAACAAGCATCACCAGAGCTACTCCTCATCCCCATCATCACCTCGTTGGGTCAAAACCCGATGCCTCAAAAATTGGGTCTCGTCGGAACGAGAATCTGACCGGAAGAGCGTGAAGCTAGCAGCGTGAATAGCAGGGATCCACAAGCTGATCGTCGAAAACTAGGCTCGAACAGGTTAAAAATGTAGAGAAAAGGCAGAGAGAATGGAAAGAACTAAGCTTTTTCCAAACATTCCAGGGGCTGGAATGGATGTAGGCATGCCAAAAACACTATTCAGTTGACTGAAGAGAGCACTTGAGTCGACTGAAGCCCCTTGAAAAATGTGCACCGCTTGAGTTCAGTCGATTGAACCCCCTATTTCAGTAGACCAAACTCACCAAAAATAGTTCGGTCCAACGAACTCACCCCCTCAGTCGATCAAACCTACCAGTAGAAGCTTACTGGAAAAAGCTAAAGTTTTAAGGCTCAAAAACTAACCCAACCCATCTAAATAAGGTATGGGAAAGCTTAAAACACCTCTATACATGCTGTTCTACAACCCAAAACATAACCGAAGCATCGTTGATATATAACATGAAGGAAAAACACATCAACATTTATATATATCAAAATTAACAAGGTTCGGGGTCTCACAACTCTCCCCCTCTAATACGCGTGCAATCAATGCAGGCTGTGAAGCTATAGAATATAAAGTCGCACCTCCCACTGTCTCTCTGAGACACAGATCAAACTCCCCAACAACTCCGAGCATATCCCATTCTTGTAGAGCCACATAAGCTGACGAGCCATGAGATTTCCTACTAAGCGCATCGGCTACGACATTTACCTTCCCCGGGTGGTACTGCAAATCAAAGTCGTAGTCTCCCAACAGGTCCATCCACCGTCGTTAGCGAAGATTCAGGTCTTTCTGTGAAAATAAGTATTTTAAGCTCTGGTGATTAGAGAAAATCTCGAAATGCTCACCATATAGATAATGCCGCCATGTCTTCAAAGTGAAGACTATAGCTGCCAACTCCAGATCATGAGTCGGGTAATTCCTCTCGCATATCTTCAGCTGTCGCGAGCCGTAGGCTACAACCTTGCCTCCCTGCAACAATACACAGCCCAAACCGTCAAGTGATGCGTCGTAGTATACTGTATAGCCCAAACCTCGCTCAGGAATAATCAACACCGGCGCACAGGTCAATCTCCTCTTCAGCTTCTAGAAAGCTGACTCACAAGACTCGCTCCATACAAAACTGATCCCCTTGCGCATAAGGCGCGTCATCGGTGCTGCCAGCCTAAAAAAGTCCTTCACAAACCGTCGATAATAACCTGACAGACCGAGAAAACTACGGATCTCAAAATCATTCCTCGGTCGTTGTTAATCCGTCACTGCATCCATCTTCGTCGAGTCCACTGATACCCCATCCTTCGACACCACGTGTCTAAGGAATTTCACCTCTGACATATAGAACTCACACTTCTCGAACTTCACATACAGGCGATGTTCTCTCAGAAGCTGCATGACGACGTGCAGATGCTCCTCATGTATCTCCCTCGTGGGTGAATAAACCAGAATATCGTCCACGAACATGACCACAAAACTATCCAGGTAGGACTGGAAAACACGGTTCATTAGACCCATAAATGTAGCTCGATCGTTCGTTAGACCGAACGGCATAACCAGAAACTCGTAGTGACCATAGCGAGTCTGAAAGGCGGTCTTCGCTATGTCTTTATCCCTAATCCTCAGCTGGTGATATCCTGACCTCAAGTCAATCTTCGAAAAGCAGCGGGACCCCCTCAACTGGTCAAATAAATCTTCAATCCTAGGCATAGGATATCTATTCTTCACCGTCACCTGGTTCAGCTTCTTGTAGTCTATACATAGCCTCAACGACCCATCCTTCTTCTTCACGAACAAAGCTGGTGCTCCCTACGGCAATGTACTCGGCCGTACAATCCCTTTGTCCAGCAACTCTTGCAACTGGACCTTGAGTTCATGCAACTCAACAGGTGCAAAGCGATATGATGGAATAAAGATAGAAGCTGCTCCTGAAATAAGATCAATGGAGAACTCCACATCATGGTTCGGTGGCAACTCAAACAGATCATCAGAAAAGACGTCCGGATAGTCACACACCACAGGGGGTAACTCCCTTTGAACCTCATCTGACATATCTAATCTAATAGCAGAAAAGAGAGAACTCAAGTTCCCTCGTACTCGCGCAGCACCTAGTACAGACACCAAGCTCTCATCCCAATCACCCACAAAGTAGAAGCAATCACCCTCTGGGGTACAGATTAACACTCTCCGTCGCTCACAATCAATATAGGCATGATAGGTAGTTAGCCAGTCCATCCATAGGATGACATCAAATGTGGTCATGTCTAGAATGATAAAATCAAACCCTAAACAACGACTGGCGACCTCGAGTACGCAGGATCTACAAATAAGGCTCAGCGAGACACTCCCACTAACTAGGGTCTCCACACACAAGATACTACCCAACCAATCCATTTCCAACCCTATTGCAGATACAAATGCAGAGGATATAAATGAATGTGATGCTCCCATGTCTATAAGAATACTGACCCATGATCTAAAGACTAGAAGAGTACCTCTGATCATGGCCGGAGTAACAGCAGCATCAGACACCACTGGTGCTTTGGAAGCACTGCGATCAACAAGCACATAAGCTCTGGCCTGCCGCAGTCTGGTCTGCCCACCATAACTCTGAGTCGATGGCTGCATCACTGACTGAGCTGAAGCACCTCCTCTGCAAACCTGGAAGTCTGAGCCCTAGGCTGCTGCAGAGCCTGTCGCCTCTGTACGGATGAAGCAACTGACGCTCCTTTCGTGTCCTGAGCATTCCCCTCCTGGGGGCAATATCTACGAATATGCCCGGACTGGCCACACCCAAAACATATAGGTGGACCTCTCACCTGTGACTGGACCGACACTGAACTCTGGACCGGGCCCTTTTGCGGGCACTCAACTGAACGATGTCTCGGCTGTCCATAGCGATAACAAATCAGCTCTCTCTACTCTGGCCTTCCTGCCAAAGCCATTGAAGGTGTAGGTGCAGACGACTGCGGCCTTTGGCACTTTGTCTCGCGCCTCTGGAACTGTGCATTTCCATTGCCCTGCTGATTCCCACTCTCTCTAACTCTGCGACTGTCTGCCAACGAGTTCTCAACCCAGATCGTAGCTTCCACCCGCTTGATGTACACATCTACATCCAAAGCCGCAACCCTATCCTTAATAGCAGGTTGAAGTCCCCTCTCAAACCTCCGAGTGCGCAAGTCCTCAGTAGACACCATCTCTGATGCAAATCGCGACAGATTCACAAACTTGACCTCATACTAGACCATAGACAAATTCCCTTGAATAGGAGAGAGGAACTCCTCTTGGTAAGTATCTCTCGAAGATCTAAGGAAATACTTCTCCAAGAAGACTCTCGTAAAAGCAACCCACATCTCATCCACAGTGGTCTTAGAAAACTTTCACCACTCTCTAGCATCTTCTCACAGTTGGAACACTGCCAACTTTATACACAAAGCATCCTCCTCGATGTCTAGAGTATCAAAGATCGATGTGGTCACTTCCAACCACTCAGTAGCGACCTTTGGGTCTGGCTCCCCAGCAAAGATCCGAGGATCCAACCGCTAAGACTCCCGCATAGCCACAGAAGCCCTTGGCTAAGGAACCCGTACAGTAGCCCTGGTCACTTCTGCCACAGCTCGCATAGTGGCAAGCATCTCCTGGACAACGCTAGCACCTCCCACTTGTTTCTGTGGGGCATGAACATCATTCTCCTCTAGAACCTGAACATCTAGAACCTGATCATAAGCACGACCTCGGCCACGGCCACGGTCTCGACCACGACCCCATCCCCGCACTCCCTGCGTGGATATAATTCTACAGGAAGCAATATAAACAAGATGAGCTTTCCTACAACATGTTATTACGTAACAGAAACATATAATCATGCTATCACAGCCACATAAGATCATGTTAACACGTCTCACATACTGAGGAGAACTAACAAGACAGAATCGTCCGTTTGGATAGCCTATTCGGATTCCCTACTAGAAAACACGTCGGCTAAATGCGCTTCTAACTTGGCTTCCAAATATGTTTAACCAAACGCCCGAAGGCAAGACTTATCAATCCTGAGATTCCCACCTCCATACTCACATATACACAATTATCATGCTCAGAAAGCTATTAACATGTTATAAACCAACGTTTAAACACATGCAAGCAAGCATACACAATTAACCTCACCAGGTGATAAACCCACTTTTTCCATGACTCTTAGGTATTCGAACCCAGAGCTCTGATACCAATTTGTCACGCCCCAAAACTCAAGGTCACGTGAAAATCCACCTGTTAAAATTCAAGGAAAATCCAATATGCATCTCTTATAAGCAATAAACATCCTGTATAACATGCATAAGTATATCGCCTTATAGCATACAAAACTGCCTTCAGGAATAGGCATACCAAAAAGAAAAACTACAAAAGTCTTCCGCCTCAAGGGGCATCACCAGAGCTACTCCTCATCCACATCATCACCTCGTTGGGTCAAAACTCGATGCCTCAAAAATTGGGTCTCGTCGGAACGAGAATCAGATTGGAAGAGCGCGAAGCTAGTAGCTTGAATAGCAGGGATCCACAAGCTGATCATCAAAAACTAGGCTCGGGCGGGTCAAAAATATAGAGAGAAGGCAAAGAGAATGGAAAGAACTAAGCTTTTTCCAAAAATTCCAACCTCTCTCCACCAAGGAAAAGGTGGCTTCTTAGTTGTCAGGCTTTATGTGATGAAATGGCTCCTAAAGTTTCGATTATGGGAGGTCTGCTTCAGCAATGGGCTTCGGTGGGTATTTCATTGTGGACCCACGGCCCTTTCATTTCTTGTGGATAAAATTAATTTGTACATTGATTAAGGCTCAGTGGGTACTATAGAGTAAGGTGATCGTGGGCCCCATAGTCCTTTGATTTCTAGAGTATTCTTGATTAAGGTTTTTTTTGCCTTGGAATATTGTCTGTTCGTGATTAATTGGTGATTAATCCAGTGTTGTTTAACGGGGGTAATTATAATTATGATGGTCCTCGGCGATTCCTATTGTTAGAGCTATTATCTGGCTTAGGAGGCTCTCTTTTCTCACCTACTTAGGCTATGTTGGCTAGTGTGCAAGGATGGGCCCGATGGTGGATTTGGTTTGGTGCTGGCCTTTCTGTTTTCGAGCTGAGGATTCTCTCAGGGCTATCCTGTCTCATGCGCCTTAGCGCCGTGGTTTGTGATCTAGTTTTCTCTGACCTCCTGAGTCGATTGGGTTTTGAGGCCTTCTCGTCCACAGTGTAGTTCTTTGGTAGGGCTTTAGAGGAGTTTTGGGGGGCCATGTAAGTCATTTGTTTGGCCTTCTCTATCGCCTTTTCATTGTGAGCTTGATGTCTATTATCTGTGATGTTGAGCTTCTTTGGAAGGTCATAGGCTCGGCTACTACTTTCAGATGATGGTGTTTCCCAATGTTTGTTACATTGATTACGGTTCTAGCTCTGGTAGCTGGCTCCTATGTTCGGATGAGATAAATTATTTTTATGATGGTCCTCAGTGGCTTCATTAGTAGAGCTATCATATGGTCTAGGAGGTGCTCACTTCCTTAGCTGTCTAGGCTACATTGGCTAGGGTGTGGAGGTGGGCCTGATAGCAGTTTTGGTTAGGTGTCGGCCTTCTCATTACCGAGATGAGGTTTCCTTGGGGCTTACCCTTCTCATGCGCCTTAGCGTAGTGGTTTGAGAACCAGCATTCTCTGACCTCCTGAGCCGCCAGGGTTGTGACGTCTTCTCAGCTATATTGTAGTTCTTTGTTTGGGCCATAGAGGAGTTTTGGGGAGCCATGTATTGCCGTGTGTTTAAGCCTTCTTATCGTCTTTTCCTTGTGAGCTCAGTGTCTATCTTTCCCTCCTTGCTCTCTAGGAGAGCGTTCCCTTCTGACTTAGGAGCACGTTGCTTATATGTGATGTTGTGCTTACTCTGGTAAGTCATGGGTTCAGCTGTTACTTTCGGATGCTGGTGTTTCCCAATGATGGGTACCTCTGATTTATGGTCTCTTTGGATAACTCCTTGGTACCTCCCGTTGAAAGTTCATTTTGGTTCTTTCTTGCTCGAGCTTTCTTATCTCATATCCTTTCCCCTTGCCTCCGGGGAGTGTTTTACCTATTGAGGAGCTAAGGTTGCTTTGGTTTGGATGAGGATCAGTATGTACTTCTAACTAGGCACCTATGGTTGGGATCTTTTGGTGGTTCTTAGAGTGGGGTTCTAGCTAATGGTCTGCTTCGTTTGGATCCGGTGGTAGAGTTTCCTTTGGGATGGCCTAGGTTTTCTCTTAGCTAGATTCTCTGGGGTTGTTCTGCCCATAACTTATTGCTGAATTGTAGGGGTCCCCCACCGCTTATGTTTGGCGACCCTTTGCGCATGGTAGGCTGGTAATTTGTTTTGGCAGGATTTGAGCTGGAGTTTTCTGGGGCTGATCTGTCGTTGCTTCTTTTGGCTGGCTAGGGGCTTATCTTCCTCTGGTACCTTGCTTATCGAACTCTGATGGCTCCCTTTCGGTTCTTCTTCGGTCCTGTGTTTTTCTCCTTAGTGGTTCTGATTGTTAGAGCCTTTTTTGGCTGAGCATTTTCTCTCAGCTTATAGAGGATCTTTTACAGGACTTATAAGGAGAGTATGTCTTCTCCTTCCTAAGGTTTGGAGCTTTTGAGGAGCCGAGCTTTAGTAGGATATTTGTGCATATTGGTGTTGGACGAGAAGCTCTTTTGCTGGATTGGTTGTCCTCTTTTTGTTTCTATTTTCCATCCATGCAGGTTGTGCGTGGAATATGCTTTGTTAGATAGTTTCCCCCGCTATCAAGCGGGGGTATGTGGGCCATTTTGTTAATGTTATTTTCTTGTTAAGTTCCTAAGTGATGTAACTACCTGGGGTATGCCCCTTGGAAATATGTACATTTTTTCTTTTCTTTTATGTTACAATTAATTACCCAAAAAAAATAGCGAAGCTCATGAGATGGCATGCTGAAGTTCGAACTGATGATGGCATGCTCAGGCATCCTGCTGATTCCCTGGCATAGAAAGATTTTGACCGGCATCACATAAGCTTTGCTAGTAATAGTAGGTCTGTAAGGCTCGGGTTAGCATCTGATGGCTTCAATCCATTCGGATCGATGCACATAGTTCAAAGCACTTGGCCTGTTATTTTGATTCCATATAATTTACCTCAATGGATATGCATGAAACAACCGTTCTTGATTTTCTTTGTACTCATTGATGGCCCAAAAGGACCTGGGGATAAGATTAATGTGTATTTACAACCATTAATAGACGAGTTGTTGGAATTGTGGAATGAAGGTGTACAAACGTTTGATGCATCAACCAATCAAATGTTTCAAATGCATACATTGTTGTTGTGGACAATTAATGATTTTCCTACATATGCTAACTTGTTAGGATGGAGTACTAAAGGCAAGTATGCTTGTCGTTGTTGCAATACAAATATTGTGTCTTATTGGTTAGAGCATGGTAAAAAGCATTGCTATATGGGTCATCGCCAGTTCTTACATGCTAGTTATAAATTCTAAAAGGACATAGTGTCATTTAATGGCAAGCGGGAGTGGGAAAGTAAACCTAAGATGCTATCTGGGTCTGAATTGTTGAATCATCTGGAATCAAAAGGTATACTTACCCAGTACAAAATGAATGATTTGAAGCAAAGGCTGAGGAGTCAAAAAGAGAAGGAATCAAATAGATCTTGTGGTCACAATTGGAAGAAGAAGAGTATATTTTTTGAACTGCCTTATTGGAAGCACAACCTAATCAGACACAACCTTGATGTGATGCATATAGAGAAGAATGTTTGTGACAATATATCGTGGACAATACTTGGAGTTGTAGGAAAATCAAAGGATAATGTTAGTGCTCGACGAGATCTCGAAGAGATGAATATCAGAAAACCACTACACTTGCAACCGAGGGGGATCTAATAAAGCATATTTACCTCCTGCACAATTTACAATGAATAAGGATGAAAAACATACATTTTTTAAAGTATTACAAGATGTTAGGGTTCTAGATGGGTATGCATCGAATATTTCAAGATGTGCACACTTATCAGAAAGAAGCATCGGTGGTCTTAAGAGTCACGACAACCATATTCTGATGCAACAGCTGATACCTTTGGCTATACAAAAGTCATTGCCTAAGAATATTGTTGAACCATTGATTGAATTTTGTAATTTTTTCAAACAATTGTGCTCCAAAGCTAATCGTGTATCGAACTTAGAATGTATTCAAGACCATATTCCGATAATACTTTGCCACTTGGAGTAAATATTCCCACTGGCCTTTTTTGATGTAATGGAGCACTTGCTGATACATTTAGTTAGTGAAGCATTGATTGCTGGAACAGTGCAATTTCGGTGGATGTATCCAATCGAGAGATTTCTTCTTACCTTGAAACAATATGTTCGAAATCGAGCACATCCAGAAGGTTCAATAGCTAATGGTTATTTAATGGAAGAGTGCATGAACTTTTGTGCTCAATATTTTGATGATGATAAAACCAAATCTAACAAGCCAATGAGAAACTTTGATGGCGGTGACCACAAGGGCTAATCAGTTGGGGAGCATACAATATTTCATCTTAACAATAAAGAATAGGTACAAGCTCATCGATATGTTTTGTTCAACACAAGTTCAATTGCACATTTCATAGCGTAAGTTCTACTGTACACTGGATAATGCTATTTTTTTTATAAAATGTAAATAGTATTTAATGTCTTTTAACTTTTACAGTGTGCACATTGAATTTTTGAAGACCAAAATGCCTCATGCTAACAATCACTAACTTCGGTGCGAACATTTTGAAACATTCTACACTTGGTTTAAGGACCATGTACGTATGTTTGCATAGTCAAATAAAATATATACATTTGTGTAATTTTTTAATTACATTTGTGTGTCTGTGCATTTTAGGTTCAAACTTTGCAACAAACAAGTGATATCATAATTTATGAAGAAATCAATAAACTGGCAATGGGTCCTCATAACATTGCAAGGAGATTGAGTGGCTATGTAATTAATGTGTTTCGTTATCATGTCAAATCCATTGATAACAATTGCTCAACTCAAAATAGTGGTGCAGCTTTGAAGGCAGATACTTTGAGTTATGCTACTCGAATGACAAGAATCCTCGAATGGAGGCTATTTACTACTGTGGATGACTCACTGACATTATCGAAATTCGATACACTAACGATACTAAATTTGTGTTGTTTAAATGTGATTGGATTGATAATATTCTTGGGAAGAAGGTAGTTGCCTTTAATTTCACATTGGTCAACTTCAACCATCTTTTGTATCAAGACGACCAATGTAGTAATGAACCTTATATATTGGCGTCGCAAGTAGTGCAGGTTTAGTATGTTCCAGACCCCCTTGAATGGGAATGGCAAGTCGTAGTGAAGATGTCTCAAAGAGATTTATATGATATTCATTCTGATGAGTCTCAAGATGAGTCATTTGTGAGTCAACAACTAGAAACGCATGTGGCTCTTCATGAAGAGGAAATTGTTTGGGTGAGAGAACGAACATAAGGAGCAACAATTGATATTTGAGATGAAAGTGGAGTGATTATTTTGTGTTAAAATTGTTATTGTTTCCAATTTTATAGGATATCTCTATATGTAATTATTTATTTTATATTTATAGATCTCTTATATTACAAATGCAATTAATTACTTGATATTGTACTATGAAGTTTATTTTGTGTTAAAATTGTTATTGTATTCTGTTTCATATTTTATCAAACATTTGTTGACATATTACACTTTTCATAGGATATCTCTATATGTAATTATTCATTTTATGTTTATAGATCTCTTATATTACAAATGCAATTAATTACTTCATATTGTACTATGAAGTTTATTTAGCACATGTTGTAATGTGAAAAAGGAAGGTAAGTAATATTTCTCGCCCAATGTTTGAGGCTCCTCATATTCCACCTTCACAAGAGTTAGAATCACAAGATACAAGAGCATCGTTGGTTTCTACCAATGATACAAACTCACGGGACTCAGGTATATAGCTTGCTACATTTAATCATTTCTTTATGCATGCAAAGTTCTGTATGCTTACGATTATTTCCTTGTACTATTTTATCACTTGTTCTTTACAGTGGTGATGCCTACTTCTTCTACGAGTAAGCGTGGACGAGGACCTTCTAGAGGACTAAGACATTGGGGTTCTTGACATAAACTGACTGTAGAGTTTGATGCGAGATACCAACCATTAGGAGCTACAGGCAAAAGTCTTAAAGGACAGTTAGGTCATATGGTTCACAACCCTCATCGAGTTCCATTAACTTATATGAATTGGAAATCGATACCAGAAGATATTAAAGATGTCATATGGAAAGAGATCGAGGTTATCTTATTTTATATTATTACATTTTGTATTGGTAATCTTAGCTTACATTTTTTTTAACAATTATATTATATTTCATAGGATAACGTGGAGGATTGTCCATATGAGTTTCGCCAAGTTGCTTTGGATTCATGTATGAAATTATGGAAAGATTACAAGAATAAGATAAAGGCCACCTACTATGTTCCATATAAAGATGATCAAAACATCCTTTCGAAAGTGCCAACGAACGTATTGCCAAATCAGTGGAAGGAGCTCGTGGCATACTGGGAGAGTGATAAAGTAAATGTGTAACTACAAACATTTGTTATTCTGTTTATTGCGACTATTAACGTGTGTATCATTTATTTTTTTATAAATGTTGCACTGTTATAATAGGAAATATCAATTAAAAATTCCATAAATTGAGGACTTCGTGGACCATCTCATAGGACTGGGAGGACGCAATTCTCTCAAATTAGGCATGAGGCACTGATTTATGTTATAAATTGGAACTATAAATTCAAAAGCTAATTATATCTTCTGATTCTTATTTCTTCAACAAATTAGATGGCTACTAAGGGGGAGAGAACTGATAAAATGAGTGTCTTTATGAAGACATGTGATGCGCATGATCTAGATATGATTGCTCTACGGGTAAGATTTAAGTTCTTAAGTTATTCTTAAGTAATGATATTGTTATGTTATACTAATGTTTTAAAATGTAGGAAGAATATAATAATCAATTGTCTGTTGTACTTGAGCCACTTCGGACGAACGAGACTCGAGATAAAATATTCCATGACTTGTTAGGACAAGATGGACATGGGTATTATCGAACATATGGATCTGGTGTGCCTCGGACTACAGTATATGGATAAGATAAAGAATCCTTGCAAACCAGTTCATCTTCAAGAATTTTAGATATCAAACAACAAGTACGTGAGGAGGTCACCAAGGAGATTGAGGAGAAGTTTATGGCACAATTCGAGCAGATGAAGGCTTGAATAGAGTTACTTGAATCCCATACAGAAATAACAGGCTCTAGACAGGTTCACTTGAAAAACTTAAATATTTTTAAATTTTAGTTACTATGATTAAATGCATATATTAAACAAGGGTATTTATATATATCATAGATTCAGGATGTAGCTAGTGGACATCATGTCCTCATGGAGTCTATGGGAGATGATATAGCCAATAACGAGCATCATAGTCTTTCTCCATCACCACCTTCTTCACGACCTGATGGGAAGGTATGCCCTCTACAATTTGTTTAGGTATACTATTTCTTGCATAATTCCTGAGCCAATAGTGATGTTGTTAGACTTTCTTAGATTTTACAAATTCTCACTTTCTTACATGTTCAAATGTTAAACTTTCTTTGTTAAACTATTTTAAATCTCACCTTTTTATTGTAGTTGGGACGAAAAGTATCATTAGTTTACTCCAATATTCCAAAATATGATGTGACGAAAAGTATCATTTGTTTGCTCCAATATTCCAAAACATAATGTGGCGGAGGAGATTGTTGTTAGTACGGATCCATTGGAGGAAGTTGATGAAGTTGCTTTGGGTTTGAAATTTTGGAAGATTTATGTTGATAAAGTCAAAAAATCCAATGCGCCTATAGAAAGAAATCGTTGAGGTATTAAGACAATTAAGAAAGCTTATGGTCGTAATATTGCTTGGCGATCTTGTGATGTAAGGTACGAATAAAATTTTATTTTTTGATATAATTTTATATAAGTTTTTCACTTCATGAAATTGATATTAAATTTTTTATTTTTTAGGTGTTTGAAAAAGACTAGCCTCTGAAGTGGTTAAAGGGAAAATTTGTGAAGCAACTAAAGGGAATAATCATATCAAATTAACTCGTAATACATTAGTTGTTGAATTTTTCATTTTGAATTTATTTTTGTTATGTGATTAAACGTAATTTTAATTGAATTATTTTGGATGTAATGATATTTGGTTGCGCATATAGATTGAATGGATTGATGTAATGGTAATATTTTATTTGGCTTAAGAATGGAAGAAGTATTTATATATTTTTTATATTATCTTGTATTAATAGATGTTTAGAATTTTAAGTTGCAAATACTTATTTTTATATATTTCGATTGACAAAAATGTTACTGGTGAAATTGAATCTTTTTTAAACGGTTTAATTACCGACGTAAATAGAACCTTTGGAGGTTGTATTTTTATGTCGCAAATAATACATTTCGTGATTGCATACTTCTGCCGCAAATAATACTTTTAGCGACGGCATATTATTCGTCTCAATTGATACCTTTTGAGACAGTTTACTATTGGTCGCAATTGCTACCTTTTGAGATGGCATATTATTCGTTGCAATTGATATCTTTTGAGACGATATTTTCTCCAATGCAATATCTTTTTTGAGAAGGGAGTTTACCGACGCAAAAGAGTAATTTTGGCGACGATATTAGTAGCTACCGTAAAAGAAATTATTTTTTAATATTTTTTGCGACATTTTTTTAGCCCTCTCCAAAAATTATTTTTGCCGACGCAAATAGTTTTTTGCGACCCCAGTATGTACTACCCCCATTTACCGATGCAAACACTTTTTTGCGACGGAATGCTCTCGACACAAAAGCCCTTTTTTTAAGTAGTGTAAAAATAGGGATTTTGAGCTATATAAAAATATGTGACTGAAGCGTCCCATGAGGGGTGAAACTCAACAGACACTTTGAAAGGGGTTTTAACCTATCAAAACTCAATATTTTGTGCTCATTTTCATCGGGTAGCTAGATATGTATGTTATCTACAACTTGCATGTTTTGACCAAAGTTCGAATCTCACTTTAAACTAGGGTTTCCAAGTAAGGTATACGAACCCATGGTGCCTAACCCATTTTTTCAATAAGCAATCTCCAAATTCATTTTCAAAAGCAACTAGGGATGCCCTAGATTCAAAATCACAGGAAGAATGATTTTCATATCACCCAACCCAATATGAAAGGTACAAAAGGGACTCCGATAACCCAAGATGAAATGTAGGAATGCTCATGATGTGCAACATGCTTCTCGTGTGCAATTAATTATAGCATGGCATATAAACAAGATATGGCTGTCACGTCCCAAACCCCTGGGGACCCGTGAACTAATCCCAAACTGAGTCGTATAAGAAATTACCCATCTAGACATTTGTTTCACTAACGAGTTGAACTCAAAATGTATTTGAAAGAAATAAAGGTCTTCAACAAGTAACCATATCCTCATGTGTATAAAATTACAATCACATACTTTGAGTTTCCAAGTGTCCATTACAACAACAATATTATTACAGTAGTCCATTTCAACTTATGTACAAACATGATATAGAACACGAAAGGGACACTAAAACTTTCTTCAAGTCTTTTCTAAAAATGCATTCCTTGCCCTGGTATCGCCCCCGGTCCTCTAGACCTGAAATGTTTTGATAAACATACGTGAGCCGAAGCTCGTAGGATATAGATTAACTCGGATGTAATGCATGATTTGTGAGGTGTAATGGGTGCAACCGAAGTTAAATGAAAATTTTCACCAATTCATTATTTCTTCAAACGCACACACCCACACCCACACACGCTGATTTGTTCTCATTTATCCTTTCATATTATCCATATCGTCATTCCATTATCCAATTTTTCACAAAAATCGTGTCACACTTTCATTATCCGATTTATCACAAAATCGTATCACAATTAATTTATCACAGTTAATGAACCGATATCGGGTGCATCTTATAGAAACCCCACCCTATTATCCCAATAGGCTACGCGAACCCATTAAGTAATAGATAGCTCTATAACTCACCACGATACAACACCACATTTCGAGGGCTAACCCGTGGGCATGTGGTCCGCATCTTGCGCAAGTTTCCGGTCTTTCACCGTGGACCCGCCAGGCTAGCTTAATCCACATTAATCCATACGGTTCATTATTTGTTCATTTTTCACAAAATCCGGGAGTCCAACCCACAACTAGTTCCTCTCCCCAAATATTTTTTCATAGTACCTCTTTTTAAGTTTTACATTTCAGCTTCCCACTTCATTTCCAATCAAGTTTTATTTTAGCATTCTATCCTTTCTTTCAATTCAAGTTCCATTATAAATTTCAACATATAATTTCTCATAAATCACATTCCATTTATCAACTTTATGAAATGCCAACGCGTAATTTAACTCATACATGACCATGTCATTTGAAACAAACAGAATGCACCCATCACATGCATATACATGTATACATAAGTTGAAATCCACGTTTCTTTTCTAATGCTCAAAATCTTAATAATAACTATATCACGACATAGCCCATAATCGTACTCGTTCTTAAAACCTTAGTTACATGTCAAAAACTCATTTCGTCGCAAATACCTCCAATCAGTATGATACTAGCATCCCAACCCAAGCGTAGTAAATTAGGTATATTCATAGTCCAAGGGATAGGAAATTCGATGAAAAGGTTCAATATAATTGAAAATATACTTTTTCAAAGCGTTTGGCCAAAATCGGGTGAAACTGGTTAAGAAAATTTGGCATACCCCCACTCATTTAATCATAACTTTTTCTACAAAAAGAATTTTCTTGTGAGAGTAGTCTTGGTGGAAAGAGGACTTCCGGTGCTTTGATTTAAGTAAAAAAACAACCCCATTAGGAGTTCGGATGAGGGAGATATGATAAAAAGTTGTTGGGAATGTATACTGAAAAGTCATGCTTTTTATGTATTTTATTTTGGATCCACGGCATATTAATAAGAAATATTTGAGATAGTTTTGCATTTATGATTACATATTTATATTTGTGTTGTATGAATGCATAGTTCGTATATTCTGTCCAGTATTTGACTCGGTGCGTGCTGCACGGAAGATCGGGTCATAGGTTCTGACAGATTAAACAGGAAGGCTCACAATCGCAATGGACCCGAAGATTCCATTGGTACGATTGTAATACATCATTATAGTAGCTGGTCTTGGCTAGGTCAAACGGATCGAATTCAGGTTTTGAAAATTCGATGTTGGAGCTCGATGTGTTAGTACACTTGGAGTGTATTGAGCGGGATCAACGGGATGAGCGATTCTATACTGTCTATATGAATTGATCAACATCCCGTATTATCATGTATTGCACGAACTCTTAATCCTGAAGTGATTGATTAATTGTGT
>JAOTRH010100115.1:0-15970 GCA_034768845.1 Heliamphora exappendiculata
GTGAAAAAAATATCTAAAGTTTTTTTTAAAATTAGAATTAATTAATTAAAAAAAATTAATTTAATTTTTAATTACAAAATATTTTAATTAAAATTAAATATTTGAATTAATTAAATTAACAGGATAAATAAAGTCAATATTTATCATCCACACAGTTAACAAAAAATTAAATGCAAGATATAAAAAAAATATTCTAATTTTATGATTCATATGAAACTCTAAAGAGTTTCAATTTTTTATTAAGAGATAAGCTGCAATAATTTTATTTTGAATCAGTTTCTTGTGTCCAAATTGTATAAAGACTCTTTGATATTATCTCGATAAATCATATCAATCATAAGGAGCCCCGAACACAATTCCAAACAAAACCGCAGCCTTGAAAAATCGGTTGGAATTCTGGTGGAATTTACGCTGGAATTGAAAAACCGCAGCTTTGCTTGCTGTTTGCTTTTTGTTTTTGCTGCCCAAGGCAGCGTTTGGGCTGGGATTGGGCTACTGGACTTTGCTGCGATTTGCACTGAATTTGTGCCGGAAGCCATTTCAAGCTTTGCTGCTTGCTTGCGATCTTGTTGGAAAAACCGCTGCTTGGAAACTGCGCCTGCTGATTTGGAAAATTGTTGCTGCACTTTTGGGAATTGCCGAAAACTGCTTCATCAAGAAACCACCGCATGCTTTTCGCTTGGGAATTGGCTCTAGTTGCAAACCGATTGGAATCCGCTTGCTTCAGCGAAATAGGCTATATTTGCTGAGAAATTGCGCTGCACTATGTTGGAAATCATGGCTGTTTGGGCGTTGCGGACGGTTGCGCCGTTGCTTTAAAGCAGCATTTGGCTGCTGCGGCGGCTGTTTTGATTTTCTTTTTTTTTTTTTTTATTATCCAGAAAAAAAAACTGGAGTAAAAAAAACTGCAAAGCAAAAAAAAATCAATCCGCCGCCAATCACTGCCGGTTGCCGCCGTCTTCGTTCTTCCATACATGTTTTTATTTTTATTTTCTAATAAATTAAAAAAAAAAACTTAAAGAACATAAAATATTTACATCGAAACTTATGCCTCCGTAGAACTCACAATCAATTTACCACGATCAACCATCGCGGTTAAAAAAAATTTAATTAAATCAACATCTACACATTCAATCAAACATGAAAATAAATAATGATCATAAAATCAGAATTTAGAATGCCTGTAAAACAAAGTTAGCACAGTTCTAAATCTACATGACCCCGATAACCGTTAAAAATAAAAATAAAAAATAAAACGACTTTGATACCAATTTGTTGAACTCAAAATTGTCAAAATTATTATTTTTGTAAACGATTTTTGGTAAAAAATTAACTGGACGAAAAAATGCCGAAACGAGCTTTAGATAAAATTTTTGACGTCGAACGATCAAAATAAAATTCGTGCAACCAAAATTAATTTAAAAGAATACATTTTATCGATCTATCCTTCAACTATGATTTGATTCCGAGTTGAAACTCCACTCAGATCTTCTACTGTATTTCCTTACGCGATCCTCGAACGTAGTGTGAGTTATGAACTATCGAGAACTCGTACCGGTAGAACCCAGATATATTTAGTCTTGAAAGACAAAATATGATCTATCTGATATATGATATATAATCTATGAATGTCAAATTAGTTCAGCCTACTCATGCATAAATAGGGTTACAGTAGGGATCTGGGGAGTAATTATGAGTAAGATTTTCAGTGAAATACAGATACTTACCAGCGGTTTCTACAATTATGAAATGACGCAGCGATTTCTGCAATTTTCATAAAATACTGAATTACAGTTCACACCACTAAAGAACTATAATTGCACTCTGACCCATAATCTCAAGACCATCTTGTATTGAGCTCTTGTTATTAAATACTAACAATTTTTCCCCACGTTAAGATTTTCGATACCCGTCAATTAAATTTAATTACTGACGATTTAATTTAATCGGTATCTTCATATTCCTTAAGACCTTTCGCTTAACTTATTTGACCGCCAGATAATTAATTCCACCGCAGGGTTTGGTTCGATCAAAATTGATAAGCATCTTTAAGGGAGTATCATCAATCACAATCTTTTGGGACGTGAATTTCGTTAATAATTAATATTTTTTATATAAATAATACCGCTATCCAACTCACCAGGAATATAGATCCATATAAGATCGCACCATCTAATGAATCAAAACAACGAATATTAAATATACACAAACCAATAATTATATCAGGATTAAGAGGATAAGCAGTATTCATAATAATCTTGGGGTGTAAATTAATTTATATAGTTAGTATAAAATTAATTACCCTAAATGTTTCGTTCAATACACACAAAGTGTACTAGTACAGAGAATCAGAACAATAGACGATACTATTATCTGTTTTTTGTAACCAAAATAGGCCTACTAAAACTCTGTGCTACAGTTATATCGATGGTATGTCTATTTCCATCTAAAATGTGAACATAAAATTTATATTCTGCAAGAACCTAAAATCTGATCTTCTGTGTGTAAGCCGTACTATACACACCAGATTAAATACTATACAGAATATTGGACATCCATGTATAACAAAGAAATGATATGCATACATTGTTCATAAAGATTCTTATAAAATAGGAAATTAATTTTATTAAAAAATAAAATTAAATATTAAAAACATGATTTTCAGTATACCAACCCTAACAATAACCGTACTAGAAAGGCTCGACGAACAAAACTACCGCTTGAATGTACCACATTGATTTGACAATAGAATAGGGAACTCTATTAGCACAAGGTGGCTACGATCTAACCACCCCGAGACGTGAGAGGGATCATAACCCCGTGTGACCCCAATTTAGACTTCGATAACCTGGATACTTATAAAGAAATTCCCATTTCCATAGCCAATTAAGCCCGCAGGGGACCCTCCGCACAACGTTACGTAGAATTCCAATGGAAATGTTATGAAATTCAAGAAGCACGCTGGGAGGACGTAAACAAAGTCCGATAGTTCTACCCCCATCTGTTTAATTGAACCTTTTCATGATGTATCTTTCGTGTTGTTTCCTTTTGTTGTAGTACTCAGTGATTAGTATCATTAGAGTTTTGGGATTCTGTTTACATAGTAACACTCAGTGATTCATATCACTAGAGTAATTCCAAGCTTGTAACCCATATACAATAAAATCTTAACGAAATAATTTTGTGTTACATGGTGTGTTCTTTGTTCTCAAGTTGATTGTGCGAACCCTAATGACTTGTGCACCTAAGAAACTCAAACTTAAATGAACAAATCAAAAAAATAAAATCCTTATTTGTTTTTCTTGTAGAAAATTTCTAGATGAAGAGGTAGAGGTAGAGGACGAGGGATTCTGACCTGAAACACTCGAAGTCCTTAATCAAGACCCACCTCACAATGAAAACAACTAAGACCATAGATTAGGAGAACTAGCCTGAGTGCTAAGAATATTGGCAACCAACATGAACCCCCACCCACCACGAGTCCTTCACGATTGAGTCTGGTTATTGTCTAAATTTCAGAGACAGAGGCCTACCATATTCATATTTGAGGCAAAACAGTCAATATCATAATCTCAAAATCATCTTGCACTAAAGAACTATAATTGCACTATGACCTATAATTTTAAAATCATCTTGCATTGAGCTCCTGTTATTAAATGCTTATAATTTCTTCTAACGTTAAGATTTTTGATACCTGTTAATTAAATTTAATTACTGAAAATTTAATTTAATCGGTATCTTATAATTCGTTAAGCATTTTTGCTTAATTTATTTGACCGCCAGATAATTAAATCCATCTATAGGGTTTGGTCTAATCAAAACTTATAAGTTTCTTTATGGGGGTATCGTCAATCTCGATCTTTCGAAATGTGAATTTCGTCAATAATTAATATTCACTATATAAATAATATCGCTATCTAAATCACTGGGAATATAGACCCATATAAGATCGCACCTTTTAATGAATCAAAACAACGAATATTAAATATACGCAAATCAATAATTATTTCAGCATTAAGAGTATAAGCACTATTCATTATAACATTGGGGTGCGAATTAATTTATATAGTTTGTATCAAAATATACTAGCACAGAGAGTCGAAACAATAGATAGTGCTATTATCTGTTTCTCGTAACCAAGACAGACCTACTAAAACTCTATGCTACAGTCGTACCGATGGTATGTCCATTTTCATCTAAACTATGAACATAAAACTTATATTATGCAAGAACTTAAAATTTGATCTTTTGTATGCAAGCCGTACTTTATACACCATATTAAATACCATACAGAATATTAGACATCCATGCATAACATTAAAGAAATGATATGCATTTATTGCTCATTAAGATTATCATAAAATAAAAAATTAATTTTATTAAAATACTAAAAATATGATTTTTAGTATACTAACCCTAACAATCTCCCACTTATACTCAAAATCATGCTACTAAACATCTGACTCCCATGCCCTCTACACGACTATTAAAAATCTTAGTCGGTAAGCTCTTTGTAAAACGATCTGCAAGGTTGTCTCCTAATGCAATCTTGGTCACAACAATATTACTTCTCTATACAATTTTTCGTATCAGGTGATACTTATGCTCAATGTCATTTTCTTTCTTGTGGACTCTTGGCTCCTTCAAGTTTTCAACTGCTCTGCTATTGTCACAATAAAGTGTAATAGCCAACTGAACTGAAGGAACCATCTCTAGATCCAACAGGAAGTTCCTGAGCCAAACAGCCTCCTTGTTTCGACACATTTCTCTCGGTCCTTTTGTGTCGACACCTTTCTCAGTTTTTGAGCCAAACAGCCTCCTTGGTGGAGATATTTTTTGTGGCCTATAAATATCTAATCTTAGATATTTTGGTGGAGATATTTTTCAAAACTTGGAGGTTAAGTTTTCTCTTCTAAACAAAAATCTTTGCCTTCTCTCTAATTTTTTGGGGTCTGGAGCTTTGTTTTTGGCAATCGAGTAGCGGATCCTTGCTATCGGCATCAAGGGTTATACGTTCATTCGGAAGAAATTTTGTTTCGACGAGGTTCATTTTTTACAGAGTTCGAGGCGTCGAGTTTTTAACTCAACGAGGTAGGAACCTAGACTATTGTCTTTAAAGGGTGCTACGTGCAATTATATGTATTTTTACCCTTTAAAAATGCATGAAAAGTTGATTTATGTTTCAAAAAGTTAGATTTTGGTTCAAAATCGCTTTTGGGTTGATGTCGATTGGAGGAAAAGGGGTTTGAGGCTTTTCTTTCGGTGTATCTTTGTTATTTTGGGTTTGTATATGCTCGTAGGTTACAAAGTAGGTGTTTAGATGGTTTAATTTGGGGATGAGAAGTAGTTTCAGTAGCCTGAGTTTGCTTTCTACCATCGCCCTGTAGCGTGTTCTAAAATTTGAAAATTTTACTTTTTGTGTCGACACATTTTCTATGTGTGTCAACACCTCTGCTGTTTGTGTTGACACATTTCTATTTGTGTCGACCATTTTGATGCTGTTTGTGTTTGACGTTTCGGTGGCTGTTTATGTTGAAACTCTTGATTCTTTTATGTTGCCATCTTTTTCTGTTTGTGTCGATACCTTTTTCTTCTGTTGGTGTTGTGTATTCTGCTATTGTTTTGTGTTGACACATTTTCTATTTGTGACGACACCTTCGCTGGTTGTGTTGACACATTTTCTGTTTGTGTCGACACCTCCGCTATTTGTGTCGACACCTTTTCTGTTTGTGTTGACACTTTTTTTGTTGGTGTCGATAATTTTCTTTCTTTGTGTGAGAAGAAAAGTTTTGAGATTGGGATGAGTTCCAAGAGTTCATGGTTCATTAGAATGTTATATTTTATGTTTAAACCATGTTTGTTTGGATACAAAGCATGTTTTGAACTTTTTCTTGGTTTATTACATGATATGGACTTGTGGATGTTCTTGATTTTCAAAAAGGTGATTTTGAAATAGGAGAAAATCGTGAAAAAAACGTGTTTTGGAGGTTTGAAGCTAACCCTCGGGGTTGAGTTTAAGCTTTTAAACATTTTAATGAAAATGATGGAATGTTTTGAAATGTTTTGCTTGATCTCCATGTTGATTGATGGATCTTTATACATGTTGTTGTATAATTATAGAAATATTTTCATAGTTGAGCTACGTAATGGTTTTAAAATGGTTCCTATAGATGTACCGTAGCAGTGTTTGAGTTTGGGTGCTTCTTTCCTCGATTGTGGCAATTCGTAAAGAGCAATTGGGTGCTTCTTCCCTCGGTTTTAGCTCGTAAAGTGCTGGTTACCCGCGTGTGTGCCTGCGTTGTTGTAATTTTGTATAGAACTTGTTATTACCTAGCAGGCCTTAAGTGGCTCAGGAATAGATAATGGACAAGAATCTATAGTTGTTGCATTTGTCTTGAGTTAACAGAGTCGTTTCATAGAATTCATTTTATATTATTCTCCTTAGTGGTGTGGCCCGAGTGGAGCATACTATTTTATTACTGCCTATCATTTTATTTTCCTCGATTGTGCATTCCGAGTGAAAAATAACGTTTTGTTCTTAGTTGTAAGTTCCGAGTGAAAAATAACGTTTTGCTCTTAGTTGTGTGAACCAGGTGGAAAATTAAGTTTTTGATTACTGTTTTTCTCTTTAACTGTGAATGTTATTTGCATTATCGATATGCATGATTTTACGGAAAGCATGGAATTTTATGAAGTAAAACCATTTTGAAGCTCGTGTTGACCTGATAAAAAAAACTTGGGATTTTCTGGATGGAAAAACTTTTTTAGCTCATGTGGTTGAGTCTTTATGCTTATGATTGCATAGTCTGCTTTACAGCTTTATAGTATATTTCTATTGGGTTTCGGCTCACGGTGTGAGATTTTGTTGTAAAACTTAACGTGATCTTGTAGGTTGATCTTGAAGTACTCGGAGGTGGCTGATGACAAGACTTTTGTTTTGTCTTAATCGGTAGCTTATACCTTTTGTATATGTTTCATGTTGTAAAGCATATGTATTTGTTATGGCTGTATGCCGATGTATGCATGTCTTATGCTTTTGAGAGAAATCTTGGGTTTGTTATATTTCGATTTTGGTGGTTGTTCGTGCGTGACAACATGGAATCAGAGCTTTGGGTTCAAATACCTACGAGCTGTGGGAAGAGGGTGCGTTACCTTGTGAGAAACGATGTGTGTGTGCTTGGTTGCCTGTGTTTATGTTTTAACATGAGCATGATAGCTTGTCGTGTATATGTGAGTATTGAGGTTGGACATTGAGATTGATTAATCTTGCCTTCATGCGTTTGGATTAACAAACTTGAAAACCAAGTTAGAAATGCGTTTCACGAACGTGCTTTCTAGCAAAAAATCTAAGTAGGTTATCCCAAGTGACGCGTCATTCTTGTTGTTTCTCCTCGGTATCGGTGTTGTGTCTGCATATTCGTTGTGGTTATGTGTTAACATGATTATGTAGTATGTGGTAGAAATAACATGATAGATCAACCTTAGGTTATCGTGTTTCATGTTTTCTCTATATATAACCTGTACACCCTTCAAGACGACGAAACCGTGGCTTAGGTCTTGGATGTGCGACTCGGTTGCTATAAGTTACAGAGGTAAGGTTATGGATTGAGCGTTAATCGCTTAGTATATTGTGGAACTCGTCAGTGAGTTGGATTTAGTCGTGTGAGGTTGGCCGTGGATGATAACTGTTGAGTGTTTGTACGAGCAGAGTTTTGTTCGGGTGTAGTCGAACCATGGTTGATGGCTTTGGCTTTGGTAGGTAGCTCCTCTTGAGAGTATGCTAGCGTTATGGATGACCCAGTGAGTAAGGGTGATAGGGTGTTGGAGACCCTGGGAATTAGTTGTTATGACTGGATATATGGATAGTGATAATCCCTTTCGGTTAAGGTTCGGTGTACATGGTTTTTTCCGTGTGATGGATTAGGTATGTCGTGAACCATACTATGTCATGCGCCATGTACTCAGGATGGGGTATGCACGGGAACATAGTGGATGGGGGCGTATTAATCCTTGGTTAGGTGAATGTTGAGATGGCGGAACGTAAGTGGTTCTGGGAATATCCCTTGCTAGCGAGTGTTGTCGGTTGTCAGAGTAGTGACTGACGATCTTGGACGTGGTATACCTTATTGAGGTTTGAGACTTGAGTTATGAGTAAACTCGAGGATATGGTGACGAGTACGAGTTGTAGTTATGTTGGAATGTGTAAGGGTTTAGATTTCAGTTCTACCATGCGATGAGTAACAACTTTGTAGGATTTCTATAAGAATGTAGGTTCATGGTTTGATTATTATCCTAGTGATTAGGAGATTGTGTTTGGGGACCATGCTGGGTGCATGAGGTTTGAGAGGACTGTAGACGGGTTCAATAGTGCGGTTGGCTTGTGCTGAGATGGTATACCCTGGGTATGTTGTTTGCCCATGGGAATAAAGTGTGGAGTAATAAGGTTCAACAATGTACCGTGTGGTTTTGCTAACTTAGGGCGATAGGTGAGACATCGTGGGTTATGATACTTGTGATTGATGCGTATTTTGAGAGCGAAAGTGCAAAAGGTGTCTACATGGTTGTGGGAGTTATTAGTAACTCTAGATATAGGTCCCAGAATTGGGTTTGCCTAGTAGGAGTTTGGTTAGTAGCTATTTTGGCATGATGGGAATGTTGCCGTGTGTCTCCGTGCATGATTAGTGATGAGCTCGTAGTCCTATGGGATGTGTGTGCGAATGCGGTCTGAGCGTTGAGAGCTTGGTGTAGCGGATGGTCTGAGTACCGTGATCGTGGTTGATGACAGCTGTTTGATTGTGGTCGATGTGCCTTTAAGATAAGGTTTATAGAGTTCTTTGAAGGCTAAGTGTTGGTGGGTACTCGGAGCACGCTAAGATTAGGTCATGGCTCCTTGTTGACCCTTTCTTTTCTTTGGGTGGAGAGAGAGTTTCTTTATAGAGGGCTGCTTGGTGCGAGTTGTTTCATCTCGGTTGGATGCAGATGTCGGGTTCTTGATTGGTTCGGATTTGGTAGTGTTCTGAGACTATAAAAATCTCCGTGGAGTTTATATCCGTGTTGAGGTCCTTTGAGTGTGCCTCAGACACTTGCATTGCTGGAATCGGGTGGTTGAAAGATTGATTCTTCATGGCTTCGACGCATGGTGCATAGATATATGTCAGTTTGGATGTTGAGCATTCGTGTGTATGACTTGGGATTCGATTGCTCCCGCAGTGAAGGGCCGTAAAGAATCGCATGATGGGTTAGTATGACCCTGCGGTGGAAAATCGTAAAAGAGTACATATGAGTTCTGGATGTGAGAAAATTGCAAAGTGTAAGATGCAAGTCTTGGTTGGTGTCTTGGGTCCAAATATTTTGCTATTGTGGACTCAAGGGATTGATGTATGTGTTATCAGTTGGAGTTGATGTCGGATGATGATCATCATGTTTGCTTTATCGGATGACAGCAATTTATTTTCCTTGTCTGATGACGACGATCATGCTTGGTTTGAGGTTGGTCTGTAGCCTTGGTATTAGTGATCTGATGGCAAGGCGTTGAGTTGTGCAGTAATGTGTAATGATGTGTCGTTGCACAGGAGATATGATTAAATTTGTGTAGGTTATTGGCTACCTTTGAGATATTCTGTCTATGTGACATGTTTGGTCAAGTCACTCATTGGGATATGGTGACTTTATGGTTGTGATGCCGGATTAGTTTTTTATTTTGTGGAACCTTGTCTAGGACAATGGTGTATCACTTAGTGTTTCTTTAAGGTGAGAATTGTGGTTCGTAATGGAAGGTTGAATCAAGGATAAAGGTTTAAATGAAAGGCGTTCTTTGGTATTCCAGGTGAGTTAAGGATGCTTCTCTATCGAGTCAGGTGTTTGTGTTGTTGCTGTTGGATGGGCATCGTGTCAGCTTCAGTCATGGCGTTGTTCGCATCAGCAAGGTAATGATGTGGTATTAAAGTCGGTAGTCGTCTAGTGATCGTCAAAACTTGAGTAAAGTTTGTGCGTGGAGTATGTGACTTCATGTGATCGATGTTGGAGTTTAATGTCGTGTGTTTGGACTTGTGGAGATAGTCCTTAGTGTGCATGGTGAGATGCGGTTGAGCCAGTCGTGGCAGTAAGAATGAAGGGGGTGGTAGTCTTTATGTTCGGGCCTAGAGAGTGTTTGAGATCAAATACCATGGTGGATTGGTCTCTTGCCTTGCCTTTGTCGCCGGAGTGGTTTGTGTTCGGCGAAAGTTCTGATTCAAGGTTTCGGCAGTTGAGTTGGATCTTGATTCGATGTTTTATGGATGCTAGTAGCGTCAGTGGAACTTGCCTGTGCGTGTAGTTTGTGTGGAGATTGAATCTTCAAGATATGTTTACCTCGTGTGACGATAGTTTTGGGATTTCAGTTGCTGGGGCATTACTGCTATTGTACGGTGTTGCTGGGTTGGCATTCGAATTTGCTGATGGTTGATGAGCTAGTGTTTGACTTGAGTTTCAGTGTTAAATTTTGGAAATGAAATTCCTTTAAGAGGGGGAGAGTTGTGAGAACTTGACCCATTTTAATTTTTATAACGTTTCAACGTGTTGTTTATTATTTTTACAATAGCATGTTTATATGCGTTTTATGCATGTTCGAGTTTAGAAATGTATGTTAGGTTGGATATTGGGACCGTTAGGAGTTGTGGTGTGAGGTTTAAAAAAAAAAAAATTTGTGGCTTATAAATATTTAGTCTTAGATATTTTGGGAGAGATATTTTTCAAAACTTAGAGATTAAGTTTTCTCTTTTAAACAAAAACCTCTGCCTTCTCTCTAGTTTTCTTGGGGTCTGGGGCTTTGTTTTTTGCGATTGGGTAACAGATCCTTGTTATCGGCATCGAGGGTTACGCGTTCATCCGGATGAAATTTCGTTTCGACGAGGTTCGTTTTTCACAGAGTTTGAGGCATCGAGTTTTTAACTCAACGAGGTAGGATCCTAGGCTATTTTGTCTTTAAAGGGTGCTACGTGAAATTATATGTGTTTTTATTGTTTTAAAATGCATGAAAAGTTAGTTTATGTTTCAAAAAGTTGAATTTTGGATCAAAATCGCTTTTGGGTTGATTTCGGTTGGAGGAAAAGGGGTTTGAGGCTTTCCTTTTGGTGTATCTTTATTGTTTTAGGTTTGTATATGCCCGTAGGTTACAAAGTGGGTGTTTGGATGGTTTAATTTGAGGCTGAGAAGTTGTTTTAGTAGCTTAAGTTTGCTTTCTGTCATTTCCCTGTAGCTTGTTTTGAAATTTTAAAATTTTACTTTTTGTGTCGACACATTTTTTATTTGTGTCGACACTTCTGTTGTTTGTGTCAACACCTTTCTGTTTGTGTCGACCTTTTTCATGTTGTTTGTGTTTGACGCTTTGGTGGCAGTTTATGTTGAAACTCTCGATTCTTTTGTGTTTGACACATTTTTTTGTTTGTGTCGACATCTTTTCTGTTTGTGTTGACACCTTCGCTAGTTGTGTTGATATATTTTCTTTTTATGTTGACACCTCCGCTATTTGTGTTGACACATTTTCTGTTTGTGTAGACACTTTTTCTATTGGTGTCTATCCTTTTCTTCCTTTGTGTGAGAAGAAGAGTTTTGAGATTGGGATGAGTTCCAAGAGTCCTTGGTTCATTAGAATGTTATATTTTATGTTTAAACCATGTTTGTTTGGATACAAAGCATGTTTTGCGCTTTTTCTTGATTTATTACATGATATGGACTTGTGAATGTTCATGGTTTTCAAAAAGGTGATTTTGAAACAGGAGAAAATCGTGAAAAAAACGTATTTTGGAGGTTTGGAGCTAACCTTCGGGGTTGAGTCTCAGCATTTAAACATTTTAATAAAAACGATGGAATGCTTTGAAATGTTTTTCTTGATCTCCATGCTGATAGATGGATCTTTATACATGTTGATGTATAATTGTGGAAATATTTTCATAGTTGAGCTACGTAATGGTTTTAAAATGGTTTCTATAGATGTACCGTAGCAGTGTTTGAGTTTGGGTGCTTTTTTCCTCGGTCGTGGCAATCCGTAAAGAGCAATTGGGTGCTTCTTCCCTCGATTTTAGCCCGTAAAGAGCCTGTTGCCTGCGTGTGTGGCTGCGTTATTGTAATTCTGTATAAAACTTGTCATTACCTAGCAAACCTTAAGTGGTTCGGGGATAGGTAATTGGCAGAAATTTATAGTTGTTACCTTTGTCTTGAGTTGACAGAGTCGGTACATAGGATTTATTTTACATTATTCTCCTCAGTGGTGTGGCATGAGTAGAGCATACTATTTTATTACTGCTTATCGTTTTATTTTCCTCGAATGTGCATTCCGAGTGAAAAATAACGTTTTGTTCTTAGTTGTGTGTTCCGAATGAAAAATAACGTTTTGTTCTTAGTTGTGTGAACCAGGTGGAAAATTAAGTTTTTGATTACTGTTTTTCCCCTTAACTGTGAATGTTATTTGCATTGTCGATATGCATGATTTTACGAAAAGCGTGGAATTTTATGAAGTAAAACTATTTTGAGGCTCGTGTTGACCTGATAAAAAAAACTTGAGATTTTTAGGATGGAAAAACATTTTTGGTTCATGTGGTTGAGTCTTTATGCTTATGATTGCATAGCCTGCTTTACAGCTTTATAGTATGTTTTTATTGGGTTTCGGCTCATGGTATGGGATTTTGTTGTAAAATTTTTTTCAGGTGAACGTGGTCCTGTAGGTTGACCTTGAGGTGCCCGGAGATGGCTGATGGCAAGACTTTTGTTTTGTCTTGATAGGTAGCCTATACCTTTTGTATATGTTTCATGTTGTGAAGCATATGTATTTCTTGTGGCCGTGGGCCAATGTATGCATGTCTTATGCTTTTGAGAGAAACCTTGGGTTTGTTATATTTTGATTTTGGTGGTTGTTCGTGGGCTTTTCGTGTGATCCATAATTTGGGGTGTAACAGATACACTCGTCAAGACTTTCGTTGAGGAAAGCTATCTTGACATCTATTTGCCAGATTTCGTAATCGAAATGAGTAGCAATGGATAAGAGAATCTGGATAGACTTAAGCATGGCTACCGACGAAAAGGTTTTCTCATAATCAATCCATTCTTTCTGAGTGAACCATTTTTCAGCAAGCCTAACTTTAAAGGTTTCAACCTTCCCATTTGCTCCACTATTCCTCTTATAGATCTACTTGCATTCAATTGGTTTTATCCATTCGGTGGTACTATAAGTTTTCAGACCTGATTGAAATACATAAATTTCATCTCTGAATTCATAGCCCTTTGCCAAAGATCTGCATCTTTATCCTAAAGTGCTTCATTGAGTTGCAGGGCTCGGTATCTAGTTCTGTCGAGTTCTTGTCAAAAGAATTTTTCAAGAACATATATCGATCAGGTTGATGAACAATCCTCCCACTACGACGAGACACTACATGTGTCTGTGTACTAGTAGTAACACGTTGTGCAGAATCTGAATCCTGTGCATCAGCACTCTGTTCTTGATTTGCACATGTCCCGATAATTCTCCCACTACGACGAGATAATGGAATATCAGTGACTTGTGGTTTCTTTTTCGTTCTACTAGTATTTTCTCTCATTTGTTCCAGAATAATTTTGTTATTGGGCCTATGATCCATAATATAATATTCTTCTAAGAATCGGACATTAGTGCTAAGAATGACCTTCTGATCATTAGAATTATAAAACAGACCACCATTTATTCTTTTAGGATACCTCACAAAAAAATAGACTTATGTCCTTGGTTCCAACTTACCTGCGCTCTCTTTTAGCACATGTACTGGACACTCCCAAATCCGAATGTATTTTAAACTAGGCTTATGCCTGGTCCACAATTCTGTGAGAGTAGAAGGTACTGACTTAGAGGGTACCAAGTTTAGAATGTAAACCACTGTTTCTAATGCGAGTCCCCAAAATAAATCGGGTAAACCTGAATAACTCATCATGGACCTTACCATCTCCATAAGAGTCATATTTATTCTTTTTTCTATACCATTCTGCTGCAAAACGCCAGGTGCAGTCAACTAGAATGTAATCCCTTCTGATGCTAGGTAATCCCTAAACTCTCCAAAGAGGTATTATCCACCACGGTTGGCTAGTAGTGATTTAATACTTTTACCTAGATACTTCTCCATCTCTACCTTGAATTCTTTGAATTTCTCAAAACATTCAGACTTACGGTGCATAAGGTAAATGTATCCATACCTTGAGTAGTCATCAATAAAACTGACGAAGTACTCAAAGTCACCTCTAGCCCGGATTATCATAGGATCACACATATCAGAATGAACCAGTTCCAACGGTTCTTTAGCTCTATAGCCTTTGGCCGAAAAGGGTCTTTTGGTTATCTTACCCTCTAAGCAAGATTTACATACTTAAAGTGCTTTCACTTTTAAAAACTCAAATGTCCATTTATTACCAGTCTGTTTATCATTTTTAGATTAATATGACATAAGCATAAGTGCCAAATAAATATTTGGTTCATCAAAGAAGAAAAGTTTCTCTTATATAGTAAATTGGAAGTATTATTCATTTCAGTTAGTTGCAGTGTATAAGAGATAGGAGATACGACATGCAGATCATCTACTAATGTACCAGAATAAATAAAATGTTTATTTTTCTTCACAACCACAGAGTCACCAAAATGAACAGAATATTTGTTCTTTATTAAGATTGAGGCTGAAATTAAATTTCTTCGAATCGAAGGTACATAAAGACAATTTTTTAGAAGAAGTGTCATATCTTTACTAAAATTGAGAGTGACATCTCCTATGCAACTACTGCCACCTTTGTATTATTGTCCATGTGCATGTATACTTTTTCATCACCGAGCTGCCTGATTTTCTAGAACCACTACAAAGAATTACAGACATGATTAGTGGTTCCCATATCTACACACCAAGTACCGATAGATAACACCACTAAACATGTTTCAACCACCAGTGAATAGAAATTACCTAGTTTGTTTTGCTTAATGAGAAAAATCGAATATTACTTTTTCTAATGCCCAAACTGGTTACAATGATAGCATTGTCTCTCAGCTTCTTCACACTAGCTTTTGGTCCCTTAACTGCTTTTAAAGCTGTGCCTCCCTGTGCCTGAACTTTTTTTTTCTTCTTGCCTTTCGGCTTAGATGAAGAAAACTTTTCAGCCACATACACAGAACCTGGCTTCCTAAGAACACCCTTGGCTGTCTGAAGTTTCTTAAGAAATTCTGCCAAAAAAAGCTGATCTTGTTCATGGTATAGTTCAGGTAAAACTGTTTAAGACTTTCAGTCAATGACTGGAGTATGATATCGATCTGGATTTCTCCGTTAATTTCACCTCTAAGGATCTCCATTTTATTTAGAAGACTGATCTTTTTCAGAATATGATCCTTTACTGGGGTGCCTTCAGCCATGTTCGCATTCATTACAGACTTCATGGCCCCCTGCCTAGTAGCACGATTTTGATCATTAAATTTTTTTTGAGGTGCATAATCATGTCATATGCACTGGGTATAAATTGATATTGATGCTACAAAACATTTGACATTGAAGCTAAAATATAACAGCGAGCCATCTGATTAGCTTTCTGCCTCTTCTAATGGGCTTGGATTTCCTGTTCGGTCGCCCCCACATCAAGTACTGGTGGACATATTTTAGTTAATATAAACTTGTATTCCTCGGCAGTCAAGACAATATCCAAAATTTGTTTCTAGTCAACATAATTTGGTCTTGTAAGTTTGGTTTCTTTGAGTAATGAAGCGAGTGAATTGAAAGCCATTTTAATAATGAGAATCACATAATTAAAAATACCATTAATTATGACGAGCAAAATTTTAAATTTATTTTAATCTGGTTCTCTATACCATTTTAAAAGAATATCACAATCAAACAGCCCTGTGAATAGCATGCCCCCAAACTTTGAGAAGAGATGTGGTCTACAGAACTGGCTCTTATAAATGAAACCATAACTAGTTAGGTAAACAATGCTTGCT